>ML304919.1:7359-49454 GCA_005239505.1 Nicotiana paniculata
TAGAAATTGGAATGGCCAACACATCACGAGCCAACTCCGAAAGAATAGGAAATCTAGGAGCATGTGTTTTCCATCAACTTACGATATCAAATTCTTCACTGAAAGGCTCTTGTTCTTCACTAATGTATTTATCCAACTCCGATTTACCACCCCCACTTCCATTGTCTTCCTTTTGTTTCTTCAAGTGAAGCTTCGTCCTTATTAATGATGCAGTTATAACACTCCCACTAGATGCATTAGTTGTATTATTAGATGAAGTAGGACTAGATGGAGATTGAGGACAAGATCCAGTTGAATACTTTTCTAGATACTCTTCAAACAAAGAATTCATGTAAGCATACACCACAGCATTTATTTTCTTCCCCTTTTCCTCCCCAAAAAGTTCTTCAAATGCTCCCTGTACATATTCAAATTTATTACGTGGATCCAAGACGGAAGCAATAAAAATCATTTTATTCATCTTTTCAGGCTCACCCCAATACTTCTTGAACTTTTCTTGCATCTGCTCAGCCATTTTTCTCAAATTCTCATCCTCACTAGCTAAACACATTTTCAAATGACAATAAAGTTCAGATACGTCCTCAAAATGAGCATTACAAGTGACATAACGTGAACCTGAAACTTTTTTGGTGAGCTCGTGAAATCTTGCAAGAAATTGTATCACATTCCTAACATTCACCCAATCATCAGATTCAAGAGAAACTGCACTACTACCATCTTCACTAGAACATTGATAAGCAGAAAATCCATCATAAAAAAGATGAAGCTTGTCAAAGGCCTTTTCAAAGTTTTGTGTTGTATCCAACATCAAATAGGTGGAATTCCACCTAGTAGGAACATCCAAACACAATGTTTTGGTAGCTTCTACCTTTACATGTGCAAAACACTGTTTAAACTTTAAGGTCCTTGCAGGCGAAGCTCTCACATACCTCACAATATCTCTAACACGTGAGACAAAAGCATCAATTTCTTTCAAACCATCTTGCACAATTAGATTTAATATATGAGCCATGCATCTCATATGAAGATGTTTACCACCCATCATATTAATTTTCCACATATCTAACTTTTTAGACAATTCTTTGACTGTTACATCACTTGAAGAAGCATTGTCCACAGTAATAGTGAATACCTTGCCTAATTTCCATTCAAGCAAACAATTTGAAATAGCTTTAGCCATCTATTCACCCTTATGACTAGTGATAGGGCAAAAATTTAGTATTCTTTTATGCAACTTCCAATCCCTATCAATGAAGTGAGTTGTCAAACACATATAATTTATTCTTTGTAATGAAGTCCATGTGTCTGTTGTGAGGCAAATTTTTGGTTGTGCTTCTCTAAAAGACTTTCTTAGATTTTGCTTCAATTCACCGTAAACTTCATAACAATCCCTTGTTATTGTTCTACGGGAAGGAAGACGAAATTGTGGTTGAGTTTTTCTCATAAACTTCATAAAGCCTTCATTTTCTAAAAAGCTAAATGGTAGTTCATCAATAACTATCATCTCAATTAAGGACCTCCTAACCACTTCTTGATCAAATTTCCAAAGTGATCCTTCATCACTTTGGCAAGATTGAAAATTTATCTTTGTTTGACTTTTATCTTTATCAATGTTAGGTGGGTATTTTTTGCATCTATTCAAATGAGATTTCAATCCGCTTGTTCCATTCTTAAATGAGTAAGAAGCTAAAGCTGGCTTACAATATCCACACTTTGCTTTACCAACCCCATTTACCTCAACTTTATAAAAATGATTCCAAATATCGGATCTAGGTTGCATGGATTTTCTTTTCTTAGAATCTTGAGTATCAATGGTGTTGGTGTTTCTATCTTGAGTAATAGGTAAGATTTCACTTGAACCGGCAACACTGTTTAAACTTTCATCCGCCATCTATACAAATAGAGATAGTATAAGATTGTGTGATCCTAAAATCTTAAGTAAAATCCTAAATATATATTACATGTCACTTTGACTTCCATTGCATACACTAACAGCATTTTAAACTTGGCTCCCCTTCACAACTTAGAGAACAATAGGAACAGACTAGTATAATTAACAGAGAGCAATCTACTATAACTTAACAGACTAGTATAACTTAACAAATACCAATCTAGTATAACTTAACAGAGAGCTGAAAACTTAAGCAAAAAGATAAAGACGGTATTGACAATTTAGAAATTAATCAAAAAAAATGAAGTCAAACGGACAGTGTTCACAAAAAAACACAGAAACAATGGATTTTCTTCTCAGTATCAACTGATAAATCCGATTTTATATAGGACTGAGAATACAGAGTAGTATCCGACCATTGACAGTCGATGGAGCACACAATTACTTGTTTCCATGAATTAAGAGGATAACATGGCACACACAAATACCCAAATATGTCTGACCTAAATTCTTAAAAATTCAATTTTCCTTAAACACAGAAATTTATAGCCACACAGCTTTAGAGTGACCAAATAGAAATTAAAGTTCAAAACTTAAAAAAGTAAAGACCCGATTTACAAAATATAAAAAGAAACCTCAAACAATCACAAAATAAATATCATAGAAAATTCATATGAACCTGGCTAGGGCGTTGAGCTTCGAAATAATCCAATCCAATGATTGAGTGAGGAGTGAGGAGAGAGGAGTCGGAACTCGGAATCACCAACAGCACGGCAACGCGAGACGCCCAGATCGGAGACGAAAATGGTGACTCTATGAGACTATGACTGCCTGACTGAAGAACTGAAGTGAAGATGAGAGATTGAAAGTGTGGCTGCGTGGGTGAAGACTGAAAAACTGAAGATGAGAGCTAACCTAATTTTCTAATTGATAATTGTTAGTGCTAAAAATTAAAATGGCCTAACCTAAGACTAAGAATAGTAGAGTACTGGGCTTGGACAGTTGGGCTTGGGGGCGGCGGGAATGGAAATTAAATTTGGGTTTGTGGGCGTCGCTTGGGGCTGGGAACTGAGTGGGTAGATATAGGTAGGATCCAAAAAAAAGTCCATAAAATTTCGGTATTTCGGTACACCGAAATTTTAAATTATAATACCAAGAACTAAAATACCGAAATACTGAAAACATAATACCGAATTAGACCGAAATATCGAATTAATTCGGTTCGGTTCGGTTTTTCGGATTTTATGCCCACCCCTACCTGAGCAGGTTATTCAGGGGCTTCAGACCCCGGAGGTAGTTCCAGCCCAACCAGTTGCCCCATATCAGGATTTTGTGATTCTAGTCATGCCAGATGATGAGCAGCGCAGGTTGGAGAGATTTGGTAGACTTCAACCTCTGACATTCAGTGGTGCTGAGGGCGAGGATGCCCAGGGTTTCTTGGACAAATGTCAAAGGAAGCTTCGTACTGTAGGGATACTGGAGACCAGTGGGTTCTCATTTACTACCTTCTAGTTTTCAGGGGTTGCTTTTACTTGGTGGGAGTCTTATGAGAGGCGTAGGCCTGTTGGTGCAGCACCCCTTACTTGGCAGCAGTTCTCCACTCTCTTTTTAGAGAAGTATTTTCCCCAGTCTCACAAAGAGGAGATGCGTAGGCAGTTTGAGTAGCTGCGCCAAGGTGAGTTGACAGTGACGGAGTATGAGATGAGGTTTTCATAGCTAGCCCGTCATGCCACAGAGTTGGTTCCTACTGAGAGAGTGAGAATTAGGAGGTTCGTGGATGGCCTCACTTATCAGCTCCGTATTCTGATGACCAGGAAGAGGGTTTCAGGTGCTACTTTCGAGTAGGTTGTTGATGTGGCTCGAGATATTGAGTCATTTCGCTGCCAGGAGCGAGAGGAGAAGGAGTCCAAAAGGCCTCGTGGATATGGTAGTTTGAGCAATGCTCCTTCTAGAGGACATTTTCAGCATGGTAGAGGTCATTCATTCAGACCTCCTCAGCCAGTCCGCGCAGCCTATAGTGGTGCATCTTAAGGGCATGGTCCCCACAGTTCTCATTCGGGTCGTTCTTCATTCAGTGCCCTTCCATCCCAGAGTGCATCTCGAGCACCATCAGTTCAGAGTTCTTCTATGCATGGTTCTTCTAGTGACTATTCTGGTGCCAGGGCTTTCTTTCAGTCTCCGTCTCCAGCTCTAGGGAGTCTCTTCGAGTGTGGAGAGTTTGTACATGTATGGAGGCAGTGCCCTCATCGCCCCGGTGGGTCTTCTCAGCAGAGGGGTCAGCCCTCGACTTCAGCTCCGGTTACTTCACCACCCGCCCAGACAGCTAGGGGTGGGGGTCAGACCGCTAGGGGCCACCCTATAGGTAGAGGTCATGCTCGTATTTATGCACTTCTAGCCAGGTCAGATGTTATGGCCTCAGATGCCGTGATCACAAGTATTGTCTCAGTCTATCGCCGAGATGCTTTGGCCTTATTTGACCCTGGTTCTACGTATTCCTATGTTTCATCATATTTTGCCCATTTTCTGGACATGCCCCGCGAGTCCCTAGTTACGTCGGTTCATGTGTCGACTCCGGTGGGAGATACTATTGTTGTGGACCTTGTGCATTGATCATGTGTGATATCTATTGGGGGTCTGGAGACCCGAGTGGACATGTTGTTGAATGGTTGATTTTGATGTGATATTGGGCATGGATAGGCTATCTCCGTGTCATGTTGTTCTTGATTGTCACGCTAAGATCGTGACCTTAGCTATGCCAGGATTTCTGAGGGTTGAGTGGAGAGGTTCTATTGAGTATGTGCCTAGTAGGGTGATTTCCTACCTGAAGGCCCAGCGTATGGTAGATAAGGTGTGTTTATCGTATTTGGCTTTTGTGAGGGATGTCAGTGTTGAGGTTCCCACTATTGATTCTATTCCTATGGTCCGTGACTTTCCGGACATGTTTCCTGCATACCTGCCAGGCATGCCACCTGACAGGGATATTTATTTCGGTATTGATCTGGTGCCATACACTTAGCCTATTTCTATTCCACCTTATCGTATGGCACCAGCGGAGTTGAAGGAATTGAAAGAGCAGCTTCAGGAACTCCTAGATAAGTGGTTCACTCGGCCTAGTGTGTCGCTTTGGGGTGCACCAGTGTTGTTTGTGAAGAAGAAAGATGGTTCCATGAGAAAGTGTATTGACTATAGGCAGTTGAACAAGGTTACAGTCAAGAATAAGTATCTTTTGCCTCGTATTGATGATTTGTTTGACCAGCTTCAGGGAGCCAGGGTGTTCTCTAATATCGACTTGAGATCCGGGTATCATCAGCTGAAGATCCGGGATTATGATATTCCCAAGACAACTTTTAGGACTCGTTATGGTCACTATGAGTTTATGATGATTTCTTTTGGACTGACCAACGCCCCAACAGTGTTCATGCATTTGATGAACAACGTGTTTCAGCCGTATCTGGATTTCTTTTTTATTGTGTTCATTGATGACATCCTGGTGTATTCTCGTAGCCAGGAGGAGCACGCTCAGCATTTGAGAGTGGTTTTATAGAGAATGAGGGAGGAGAAGCTTTATGCAAAGTTCTCCAAGTGTGAGTTTTGGCTTGGCTCAATAGCTTTCTTGGGGCACGTGGTGTACAATGAGGGTATTCAGGTTGATCTGAAGAAGATAGAGGCGGTGCAGAGTTGGCCCAGACCGTCCTCAGCTACAGAGATTAGGAGCTTCCTTAGTTTGGCGGGGTATTACTGTCGCTTTCTGGAGGGATTTTCTTCTATTGCTTCGCCCTTGATCAAATTTACCTAGAAGGGTGCTCCGTTCAGGTGGTCGGACGAGTGTGAGGAGATCTTTCAAAAGCTCTAGGCTGTATTGATCTCAGCTCCAGTGTTAGTATTTCCATCAGCTTCAGGTTCTTACACAGTATATTGTGATGCCTCGAGGATAGGCATCAGTTGTTTTTTGATGCAGGAGAGTAGGGTGATTTCCTATGCCTCACGCCAGATGAAGACACATGAGAAGAATTACCTAGTGCGTTATCTCGATCTAGCATCCATTGTTCACACCTTGAAGATTTGGCGTCATTTTTTGTATGGGGTGCATTGTGACGTTTTCACTGATCACCGTAGTCTGCAGCATCTGTTTAAGCAGAAGGATCTGAATTTGCGTCAGAGGGAGATGGTTGGATCTTCTCAAGAACTATGATATCACTATCCTATACCATCGGGGAAAGGCCAATGTAGTGGACGATGCCTTGAGTCGCTGAGCATAGAGTTTGGTGAGTCTAGCATATCTTCCAGCAGTAGAGAGACCTTTAGCACTTGATGTCCAGGCCTTAGCAGGTCAGTTGGTGAGATTGGATCTATCAGAGCCCCGCATGGTATTGGCTTGTGTAGCCTCCAAGTCTTCTCTTTATGACCGGATCAGAGAGCGCCAGTATGATGGCCCACAATTGCTCGTTCTTCAGGATAGGGTTCAGCGAGGTGATTCCAGTGATGTAGTTATTGGAAATGATGGGATTAAGCGGATGCAGGGTCAGATATGCGTGCCTAATGTGGAATGGCTTCGACAGTTGATTCTAGCGGAGGCCCACAGCTCGCGGTATTCCATCCATCCGGGTGCCGCGTAAATGTATCAGGATATGACACAACATTACTGGTGGAGGCATATGAGGAAGGATATTGTTGAGTTTGTAGCTTGGTGTCTCAACTGCCAGCAGGTCAAGTATGAGAACCAGAGGCCAGGTGGGTTGCATCAGAGGTTGGATATTCCGGAGTGGAAGTGGAGTGGATCACCATGGACTTTGTAGTTGGGCTCCCACAGACCTCGAGGAAGTTCGATGCCATATGGGTTATTGTGTATCGGCTGACCAAGTCAGTGCACTTCATTCTTGTTGGTACTACTTATTCTTCGGAGCGGTTAGCTGAGATTTATATTAGGGAGATTGTTCGGTTGCATGGTGTCCCAGTTTCTATCATTTTTGACAGAGGTACTCAGTTCACATCTCAGTTTTGGAGGGCCGTGTAGAGGGAGTTGGGTATGCATACCGAGTTGAGCACAACATTTCATCCTCAAACGGACTAACATTCAGAGCGCACTATTCAGATTCTGGAGGACATGTTGCGTGCGTGTGTCATTGATTTCGGGGGTTCATGGGACTAGTTTTTGCCACTCGTGGAGTTTGCATATAATAACAGTTATCAGTCGAGTATCCAGATGGCTCCGTACGAGGTTTTATATGGTAGGAGGTATAGATCTCCGGTTGGTTGGTTTAAGCCGGGTGAGGCTAGGCAATTGGGCACAGACTTGGTACAAGATGTGTTGGATAAGGCGAAATTGATTCAGGAGCGTCTTCGCACGGTGCAGTCTAGGTAGAAGAGTTATGCAAACTGGAAGGTCCGGGATGTGTCTTTCATTATTGGGGAGAAGGTGCTACTGAAGGTGTTACCCATGAAGGGTGTTATGCGGTTCAGGAAGAGGGGCAAGTTGAGTCCCCAGTTCATTGGGCCTTTTGAGGTGCTGCAGAGAGTTGGAGAGTTTGCTTATAGACTTTATTTACCACCCAGCTTATCGAGTGTTCATCCGGTGTTTCATGTTTCCACGCTTCGGAAGTATGTTCGTGACCGGTCTCATGTGTTGGACTTCAGCGCGGTTCGTCTTGAGAGTGATATGTCATATGAGGTAGAACCGGTGGCTATTTTGGGTCATCAGGTCAGAAGGTTGAGGTCTAAGGATATAGTTCCAGTGAAAGTGCAGTGGAGGGGGAAACTGGTGGAGGAGGCCACCTGGGAGACCGAGCGGGAGATGGGGAGCAAATATTCTCATTTATTTGAGACTCCAGGTATGTTTCTAGACCCGTTCAAGGACGAACGTTTGTTTACGAGGGGGAGAATGTAACGACCCGGCCGGTCGTTCCGTAAGATTTAGCCATGTTTCCCTTGTTTCTGCTTTATCATGTGTTGCTTTGCCTAATTATGTCGGGTAGAGTCGATTGGTTCGGGTTCGGAGTGTTCGGTGTGAAATGAGATACTTAGTCTCTTAAGTTGGCCTTATGGTCAGAAAAGTCAACTGGAAGTTGACTAATAGGTAAACGATCTCGGAATGGGGGTTTTGTGGCTCGGATAGCTTCATTAGGTGATTTGAGACTTATGGGTGTGTTTGAAATGTCATTTAGAGGTCTGGAGTAGAATTAGGCTTGAATTGGCGAAATTTAGTTTTTGGCAAATTCCTGTCTGCAGTGGAAAATTAGCTATCGGGGTCGGAATGGAATTCCGGAAGTTGGGGCAGGTTTGTAGTTTCATTTTGGATGTGTGTTTGATTTTCATGTCATTCGGACGTGTTTTGGTTGGTTTCGGCATCGTTGGCGAATTTTGGAAGTTTAGGAATCCTTAGGCTTGAACTTTGGACTTAATTGGTGTTTTGATGATATTTTAGAGTGTAGCGGTGGTTCGACTAAGTTCGTGAGATGATTTATGACATGTCAGTATATTTGGTTGAGGCCCCGAGGGGCTGGGGTGATTTCGGATGGTCATCGGAAGGGTTGGATTTGGATTATGCAGCAGAAAGGCCAGTGGTGTGATTTTTCTGGTGTGGCTACACCTGCGGACAGGGAGCCGCAGTCGCGATGGGCGCAGGTGCGGGGAATATGCCGTAGGAGCGGAAAGTGGAGGCTTGGGCAGCTTCCGCAGATGCGAAAGAAGGATCACACTTGCGAGCCCGCAGGTGCGAATGGTAAACCGTAGCTGCGGAGAATGGGAGCTTATGTGGAAATCACAGATGCGCACCTGGGACCGCAGGTGCGAGTCCGCAGGTGCGGAACCCCAGGACAGAGCATATAAATACTTGCCTTCACGAATTTTAGGCATTTTTCATCTTTTATACGGGCTGAGGCTTTTGGGAGCAAATTGAAGAGGGGTTTCAAGGGATTTCCGTGGAGGTAAGTTTCTTGGACCTAAAACTCGACTCTATGTTGATATTTGACTGATTAAGCATGGAATTAGTGGAGTTTAATGGTATAAATTGGGGGTTTAGGGCTTGGGAATTTGAGACTTAAAAATTGAGGAATTGTGGGGCCATTTGTGGTTGGATGTTGATGCATTTTATATGTATAGATTCGGGAGATGATGAGGATTCTTGTGATGTGATTTTTATAGAATTTCGAGACGTGGGCCTGAGGGTCAAGTTTGGCCAATTTCGGGAATTTTGGTTAATTTGATAATTTTCGAGTGGGCTTTGTTCCTTTAGCATTTATTGATGATATTAATCTGGTTTTGGTTAGATTCGGAGCAATCGGGAACCGATTATAAAGGCAAGAGCATCGCGAATTAGTATTTGGGCCGGTTTGAGATAAGTAATGACTGTAAATCTTGTCCTGAGGGTATGAAACCCCGAACTTCGCATTGTATCACCATTTGGAGTGGCGCACATGATAGATATCAAGTATGTGGTGTGCATTGCTGGGAGATTGTGACTTGTTCCGTCTCGTAGCAACTATTAAGTTGCGTATTTGATTCTAAATCATATGATATTTCATGTTTTAAAGATTATTACTATGTTTTGGGCGGAATGTCGTATTTGGGCCTCGTGCCCTGTATTTGGACCCCTTGGGGGCTTTTACTGCTATTCCTCACTATGTTGACATATGATTTACACTAAGTCATATTATGTATAACTGATTTCGAAACTCATTCTTATTTACACTATTTTGAGATATAAAATGATATTTTGGGTCGAGTACCCCGTTTTACTGATAGTCCGAGTGGCTTTTTGAGAGATTTCTGACTGAGTGTGGCCGAGAGCCTATGTTGTGAGGATACTATAGGATTGGGCTGCACGCCGCAACATGTTACATTGTTTATGATATGTGAGAGGCCGAGATCGTAAGTGATTATTCCACTAGATGGCTTGATATTAGCGCTTGGGCTGTAGGAGCCCATCTGGAGTCTGTACACCCCCAGTGAGCGCAAGTACCTACTGAGTGAGAGTGCCGAGTGACGAGTGATTGGGAGGCATGAGTGACTGTGAGGTTGCACGAAGGGATGATACCGAGTGATGGTGAGGCATGCTGAGTGACTGATTCTGAGGGATGTTATGCCCGATGGACGATTTATGAAATATGTTTTTGCCCGAGAGGCTATTTATGATTTCTATCCTTCCTATATTAAATTATCTTGATTTCTATGGAATTGTGAGAAGGCACATTTCAAATGATATTTTACTGAGATTGACTTTTAAATGTTATAAGGCATCGTATATGTGTTTTCTGAAAGAAGGAGTTCATTTCTGTGCATTTATGACTGCTTTTGCGTGTTTTGTTGCCTTAGACATTACTTACTTTCATCACTACTGAGTTGGCGTACTCACATTACTCCCTGGATTGTGTGCAGATTCAGGTGTTGGGTTTGAGCGCGAGCTATTTTTCGCATTCTCTTGGAGCTTTGTTCGGGATTTTAAGGTAGCTGTTTGGCGTCTGCAACATGCCCTCTTTCCCTTCTTATCTCGTTATTTGATATCATTACCTAGAATTGGTTGTAGTAAAGAAATAGTAGTACGTTGTATTGGTTGTAGATTCTCATGACGGTTGACTCCGGGATTTGAGGCAGTGTATAAACTATTTTGTTCGTTTTGTTGTTTTAGACTGCTAAACCGGAAGAATTTTATGGAATATCGAACAGTCTTGAATTTAAGGGAAAGCCCTTATGTTATTTCGCGGTAGATTGGCTAGCCTAGTATCATGATAGGCGTCATCACAGCCGGCTTAGTATTTGGGGTCGTGACAGTTATTTATCTTTTGCATTATGTACATTTTAATATTTCTGAAATCGTATTATTATACCAATCACTTTGAAATACTTGTTGAAGTTTAATGCTTTATTATACAGCAATTAGATAATAATTCAAGTAGAATTTAAATTATTACTACATAGGGTGTACACCTTTTTATTTTAAAATTTTTTTGCACCACTAAACTTTAAATTAATTACTATAAAATAATAATTAAAATGTCAGTTGAAAAATAAGTCGTCATGTATTTTTCTGATTGTTTAAATTGAATGATATATAGTTTTATTCTTTTAGTATTTTCAGTTGTGTTAATGTATTATTTTTTTCTTTTTATACTCATCAAAATTTGAATAATAAAACCGTATTAGTAAAAAATAGAGATTACACGTGTAATATCTTGGAGCGACAAAGCAGTATATGTGGAACAATGGAAGGGCGACAGCTGGATGAAAGCTCGGAAAGAGGTACGGAGCAAAGAGGTACGGAGCAAAGAGGTACGGGTTAAACACCCACGAGATAATTAGAAGTGGAACCTCCAGTCTAATCGAGAAGTTGAAGAGACACGGTCAGAATGAACAAGGCCAGAATAAAGGGCAGATTCATAGATCTTCAATCAATGAGCTAAACTTTACAGAATCTTCACGCAACAATTACGATTACCTATTGTAACGTAACATTAATGATATAAATATTCATTAATGCTCAATCATTAAGGATAGTAGACGTTATATAAGAAATTCCCTATAAAACAGAGTAAAATCTCACTTGTATGGACACGTTCGAACCACTACCAAAATATACTTACTTTTGTGCTATCTTATTGCTTTCTTATTGACAAGTCTAAATCCTATTATTAGCTAATCTCTTTGGTTATCAGAAGCCCGAGTACTTCTTAAAATAACTTTGACTAATAATCCAATTCTTTGGTTAAACAAATTGGTTCTGTTGTCGGGACCCTAATAATCTTTGTTTTTTCTCCTATAACCTTTACTGAATCATGTCGAATACCAACGACAACAACCAACAAACAACTGGAACCCCAATTCCATCTTCCCCGGATCCCCACGAGGTTCAAGGGACAACTCCCCAGAAAGATATACAACTCACAACAATGATCAAATTAGAAACGAGCAAACAGGAGAACAAGATCCTGTGAAGCAGATGGTTGGCGAATATGTGAGTTAAGCTCTTCAAGCTTTCATGAGGGGCCTACCAACTGTGACACCTATGCTCCTCCAAAAAACACCGCGACTGTAGAAAATCCAATATCTGGACTAGCAAATTCAGGAAAAAGAGGCACTCTAAATGAATCACTTGAAGGAAGACCAGGTATGTCTAATAATTCAGATCTACAATCTTTAATAATAACCTTGCAGAAACAGGTGAAGGAACAAAACGATCGCATCGAGCAAATTCCTGGAGTACCACCTGTCATCAAGGGTATTGATATTGATAAATATTCTCAACAACCCTGGAAGCCAAGTGCAGCACCTTTGCCAATTCCCAAGAAATTAAAAATGCCTGGCATACCAAAGTACGACGGGACAACTGATCCACGTGATCATGTTACTGCTTTCACCATAGGAGTAAAAGGCAACGACCTAACTAAGAAAGAAATTGAATCCGTGTTGGTCAAAAAGTTTGGGGAGACATTCACTAAAGGAGCATTAACATGGTATTCTCTTTTGCCCAAAAATTCTGTTGATGCTTTTGTTGAGCTTGCAGATTTGTTTATAAAAGCACATTCCGGTGCGCAAAAAGTGGAAAAGATAATGGAAGACATATTCAAAATAAAACAGGGAGATACGAAGTTGCTTCGTGAATTCGTAGACAGGTTTCAACGTGAAAGGATGCTTCTACCCAGAGTACCTGACAATTGGGCAGCTATGGCTTTCACAAGTAATCTGAACGATAAAAGCTCTGAAGCCACGAGGAGACTCCAAAAAAGCTTGAGAGAGTTCCCAGCTACGACATGGAACGATGTTTATAACAAGTACAACACCAAACTACGAATTGAAGAAGATACTATTTCCCAATCAAAAACAGAAGACATGATGAGTTCTAGACGTTCCGAATCAGAAAGGAAAACTGGCAAAACAGGTATGATCCGTACATGGGACCTCCGGGATGAGAGGCTCGTTCCAAATTTGAAAACCCACGGCCTGATCACAGATCGTCATATAGAGATTCGAGCTCATCATTATCAAGATCCAGAAAGGATCGAGATGAGCGAAGTAGAGGTAATGCAAGAATTGGAGATTACAATTTCAATGTAAATACTTCCGATTAATTACAGTATTAAGAAATATGGGTGATAAAGTTTGTTGGCCTAAATAAATAAGGTCCAAACAGAAGGAACCCCAAATTCTGGTGTGAATTTCATAATGATCATGGGCACAAAACATCAGACTGCAGGTTATTGCAAGGTGGGGTAGGACACTTATTAAAACAAGGTTATCTGACAGAACTATTTAGTGAAAAAGGTAAACATGCATATATGAAGAATAGGCAGGAGCCCCCAAAACCACCATATCCGAAGAGAACTATAAACGCGATAAATGGAGGAGATTAGGTAAATGGCGTAACTTATACTTCAGCAAGAAGGATGACCAAGTTCACAGTGACCCACGGTAAACGGACTCGTAAAACTTTGGAGGCTGACAACATCTCATTCGACGATTTAGATGCTGATGGATTACTACTTCCATATAACGACGCATTGGTAATATCTCTACTTATACATGACACTAACGTGAAAAGAGTATTGATTGATCCAAGTAGATCGGTCAATATCATTTTGCTGAGGGCTATGGAAGAGATGTTAATGGGGGATCGTGTAATTCCAAAAGCACGTTCCTTGTCCGGATTCGACAACTCTACTGTCATAACAAAAGGAGAAATTGAGCTTAATACCTATGCAGAAGGCGTCGTCAAGGAAACAAAATTTCAAGTTATAGATACATATATGGCTTATAATACAATCATGGGGAAACCATGGATGCAGTACCATATACTCTGCATCAGGTAATCAAATTCCCTTCCAAATGGGGAATCCAACATATTCGTGGTGATCAGCAGACTTCAAGAAACATCAACCCAGTGATGCATTTCAATAAAAAAGAAATAGCGGAAGAATAAAAAGACGAGGGAGCAATACGAACAGACGCAGAAGAAAACGATAAAGACACAGTGAACCAAATCACCACGGATGTCGTATTAAGACATACGGACATGGATTCCAGACCTGATGTTATTCAAGAACCAGAAGAGAATGAAAATATCAAGACAACGACTGAGGAGCTCGAAGTTGTTCCACTGTTCGATCTTAAGCCTGAGCAAAAAATCCACATAGGAGCAAGGCAAAGCCCGGCCAGAAGAGGTAAGTTAATTGAATATTTAAAAGTTAACGCAGATTGTTTTGCTTGGTCCCATTCAAATAAGACAGGTATACCCCCAGAAGTGATGACTCATAAACTAAATGAAGACCCATCATTCGTACCTTTCAAGAAAAAGAAAAGAAAGCAGGGATCGTTCAAGAATCAAGTGATCAATGAAGAGGTACATAAACTCTTAAAAATCAGTTCAATACGTGAGGTAAAATACCCTAATTGGTTAGATAATACCGTAGTGGTATCTAAAAAGAATGGTAAATGGAGAGTATGCATAGATTATACAGATTTAAATAAAGCATGCCCAAAAGACTCATTTCCATTACCGCACATAGATAAAATGATTGATGCCAGTGCAAGTCATGAATTGTTAAGCTTTCTAGATGCGTATTCTGGTTACAATCAGATAAAAATGGACCCCTCAGACGAGGAAAAAACATCCTTTATTACGAATAGGGGGGACTTATTGTTACAAAGTCATGCCTTTTGGCTTGAAAAATGCTGGAGCCACGTATCAAAGGCTAATGGTCAAGATGTTCCAGGAACATCTGAGGAAAACAATGGAGGTGTACATTGATGACATTTCAGTAAAGTCAACGCAGGCAGAAGATCATTTCCAACATCTCTCAACTACTTTCAAGATCCTCCGCAGGTATAACATGAAATTAAATCCAGAAAAATGCATTTTTGGCGTCGAATCAGGTAAATTTTTGGGTTTTCTCGTATCAAATAGAGGCATTGAAGTAAATCCTGCTCAAATTAAAGCTATTGAAGAAATACCTGATATACTCATGAGCAAAAAAGAAGTTCAAAGATTAACAGGTGGTATTGCAGCTTTAGGAAGATTCATCTCCAGTTCTTCAGAGAAGAGTTTTAAATTCTTCTCATTGCTAAAGAAGCAGAATCAGTTCGAATGGACTGAAGAATGTTGACAAGCTCTTAAAGACTTGAGCTTATCTATCTAATCCCTCACTACTGTCTAAACCAAAGGAAGGGGAAATGTTATACATTTATCTTGTTGTTGCAGAAACAGTCGTAAGTGCAGTCCTGGTAAGGGAGGACAAAGGTAAGCAATCTCCTATCTATTACGTAAGTAAGTCCTTATTAGATGCTAAAACTAGATATCCTCATCTAGAAAAATTAGCCTTGGCTTTAATCATGGCAGCTAGAAAGTTAAGAACGTACTTTCAATGTCACCCAATTACTGTTGTAACTTCATATCCTTTGAGAAATATTTTGCATAAGCAAGAACTATCAGGAAGACTGGCTAAATGGGTGATAGAACTAAGCGAATATGACATAGTCTATCAACCTAGGACTGCAATAAAGTCTTAGGTTTTAGCCGATTTTGTCGTAAATTTTAACACTAGCATAATTCTTGAAGTAAAAAAAGAATTACAAATCTTACCGGAGCTAATCCAGGAATATGGACTCTATTCACCAACGGTTCTTCTAATATTAAAGGAGCCGGATTGGGAATTGTTTTGATACCACCCACGGGTGAAAACATAGGGCGGGCTATTAAACATTATCCCATCACTAACAATGAAGTAGAATATGAAGATGTCATTGCAGGACTTGAATTAGTACGAGAACTCTCAATTGAGCAGATCGTGATCAAAAGTGACTCTCAACTATAGGTGAATCAGATGCAGGGGACTTATACTGCTAGAGAGACTCGCATGCAACAGTATCTGGAAAAAGCACGAAACCTGGTGAGGCAATTCCAGTCATAGAAGATTATGCAAGTACCTAGAGAGGAAAACGCAAAAGCAGATGCGTTATCTAATCTTGCAGAAGTTACCGATGTAACAAATAAAGACAATGCTATTATGATACATTTGTTTCATTAAGCAATAGAACAGGACAAGAATGAGGTAACATTTAATAATCTAACCTGGGATTGGAGAAACAAAATTATAATTTTTTTGTAGGGTAGTACCGTGCCTGAAGATAAGAAAGAAGCTCAAGCACTTCGCCGAAAAGTTGCACGGTACTGCCTAGTTTTTGACACTCTATATCGCAAAATGTTTGGAGGTCCCCTTGCAAGGTGCCTTGGACCAAATCAAACTGAATACGTGATGAAAGAAGTACACGAAGGACATCACAGGAACCACGCAGGTGCGAGGTCCTTAGTCAAAACTCTAATCAGAGTATGGTACTATTGGCCTAAAAAGGAAGAAGACGGCGAAGAATTCGTAGCTAAATACGATAAATGTCAGTGGTATGCTAATGATATGCATCGGCCCGCAGAACTATTACACTCGGTTTTATCACCTTGGCCATTTATGAAATGGGAAATGGATATAGTAGGACCTTTACCTCCAGCCAGAGGAAAGGTATGATTTTTACTTGTATTAACAGATTATTTCTCAAAATGGGTGGAGGCAGATGCTTTTAAACAGGTGCGAGAAAAAGAAGTGAAAAGCTTCATATGGCAAAACATCATATGCCGTTTTGGTGTACCAAAGGAAATTGTATGTGAGAATGGCCCACAATTCATAGGCTCACAAATCACGGAATTCTTCCAAAGCTGGAAAATCAAACTAATCACTTCATCACCATATCATCCTGTGGCTAACGGGCAAGCTGAGTCAACAAATAAAATCATTGTTAACAATCTGAAGAAAAGATTGGAAAAAGCTAAGGGAAATTGGCCTGAAGAACTACCGGCAGTATTATGGGCTTATAGAACTATTGCAAAGACAGCCACGGGAGAAACCACATTCGCGCTTGTTTAAGGCTCAGAAGCTCTAATACCAATGGAAATTGGTGAAACGAGCATGAGATTACAATAGAAATAGAAGAAACAAACAATGACGAGTTGAGAACAAATCTGGATTTACTCGAGCAAAGGCGAGAAGTTGCTTTAATATGCATGGCAGCTCAAAAGCAAATCATAGAGTGATATTACAACAGAAAAGCTCACCTCAGATATTTCAAAATTGGAGACTTTGCCCTTAAGAAAGTTTTTCAATCAACAAAGGAGGCTGGAGCAGGAAATTTATATCCAAATTGGGAAGGACCCACAAAGTGCGTGGTATTGCTGGAAAAGGTGCTTATGAGTTGGAAACCATGGATGGCAGAATTTTACCAACAAGTTGGAATGTTGTTCACTTGAAGAAATATTACTTCTAAGGAAAAGGAATACCCACGGTAAGGTATCATTACGTTCAATTTTATTTAGAACAGTTAAAATTATACTAACCATTTTAGATGATAGGCAAAAAGCTAACCCACAACCAGATAATGATATTAGACCTGAATAGACACGAGGAAAAAACTGAATTCCCGGTCAAGGGTTACAACTTTCTGTGGACGTTTCAAAGGGTTAAGCAATCATCATCTAAACTATATACCTTCGAGTCCCGTATGTTTTTCCTTTTCAGGAAAAGGACCACAAGAAAGGAATAGTCAAGTGCTTGAGATTTTATTCTTCAAAGCTCAAACACGTGGGGGACTATACAGTATGGAAGAGGCAAAGAATACTATCAAAAGAGTCAAAGTTCAAGCCTGAATATACATTTTTCCCAACAAATCAAAAGTTACGAGCAGAATCAAAGAGCCAAAGACAAAAATACAAAGCCTGATTCAGAAACCTACAAAGAACATACTCGTGAATATAAACGGATGTTTAGATTAAAGGCAGAATTTAGTTACGGGAAGAAATTTATACCCTCGTGTTTATTCATAACTTGTTGTTAATGAAAACAGTTATGAAAGAGTCATAAACGTTGCTCAAACACATGTAAAATGTTACGAAAGTTCTAATAATATAAAAACTTTCTGCAAAACATTATTCGGAATAAACATGTGAATTCTTATCTCTCTTTTGTATGTTTACACCATTATGAATTTGAGATGTCTTCTTCATTAAGTGTCGTTCATAAAAGGGCCCTCTTTATAAATCGTTCTTATTTCAAAAAGACACGAAATGTTGAAGCATTTTTTAATGCAAAATTAAGTACCAAAGGGGTAAAACAAAAACCCGTACGTAAAATATGCAAACACTTAAGAGTAAAACGAAAACTCAAGAAAACACAATTCATGATAAGAAATGTAAATATTAATAATATATAATGGTAAAAACTAAGTATTAACTTAGTTTAAACCAAATTAGTTTATACAAAGTTGCCCCTAAGTTGTCACTGGGAACTTACTAAACCAAAATTCACCCCCAAATGGGACCGGGGGTAACTACCGATTGTTCCAAAAAAGAAAAAGAGAGGGGTTGATAAACTTTCACTAGGCACTGGGAGGATTATCTTCATCAGCAGGAGAAGTAGCTTGAGATGGCGAGGCTTAGGCAACATCTTCATCAGGCACGATCTCATCACCCATTAGAACTTCAACTTCAGGTGATGAAAAATTTTGAATTTGCCGAGACTTTTCAATCGTCTCCTTAGTCTTGGAAATTTCAGCTTCTAAGTAAAAATGTCATGACCAAAATCCTAATCCAGGTCACGATGGCGCCCAACACCGTCGTCAAGCAAGCCGACACTAATTATCTAGTGAGTCTAGTTTGTTTTCTATTAACTGCTTTTCTTATCTCAAAATAATTTAGCCACAAAGCATGGAATATAACACATACCAGGACAATTAAGTTACGAAGACAAAAAAAATCAACTTTAATCAATTACATCACCAAAAGAATAGTCTACCAAATGTGCGTGCCATGAACTAGTGTCACAAGTCTACAGGCATCTAGTAGAGTAGAATAAAAAGAATAAAAGGACTATACTACTGTATAAGAAGAGATAGACATAATAACAAAAGAGAGACTCTAGAGTGCTGCTGAACGGCATCAAGAGAAGCAGCTTACCGTGAAGCCTCAAACCACGTGAAATCAGGGACGAGCTCCGGACTGGTAAACAGATGCACCTGCCTCAGAACCTGTACAATTAAGTACAAAAGCGTATCATGAGTACATAAACAATATGTACCTAGTAAGTATCCTGTCTAATCTTGAAGTAGTGACGAGAGGTCGACTTGACCCTCACTAGGTCCAATCAGTATATTTAGATGTATAATTCAACATGAATAACAAGTACACATGAATAGTAAAACAATGAATGTCGAGCATACTCATAAACATATTTATGTGGAGAAAACTCCAACATACAATACAATTTGTCTTCCAAGACATATAACAGTTTAAAAGTTATGAATTATATCAAGCAGGTAGCATGCACAATAATGTGTCAAGGAGTACGGTCTGAGCCAACATAAAAATAAATGTGCACTGCTGAAGGGTCGGCGCGAACCATAGATGCATCTATTAACCTGTCGTGGCGTACGACCTGCTCCCATGAGAGTAGTGGAAAGAATCACTCCGCTCGCGGAATATAAATTTGTGAAGCGGTCACACATAAACACAACATTTTTATTTAAATCCTTTTCCAAAATAACAATTTGTTTGAAAACATTAAGTTATAGGATTTGTTGCAAACAAGCTTTCGTACAAGGAAATTATAAGGCATATAATTCAATTAAAAGAATTCACAAGGCATGGAGTGAACCTAACTACCCGTACATAACAAGAATAGTCACTACGCACGGACTCTCGTCACCTCGTACATACGTAGTCCCCACAAATAATGACAAATAGTTAATTACTTCACCTATGGGGACAATTCCCTCTTACAAGGTTAGAAAAGAGACTTACCTCGTTTTAAGCCTACTTCCCGGGTTAAGAATGCGCTCAAATCTCCAAATTCGTCGCCCAAGGACCCGAAACTAGCCAAACATTATATAAATAAATCAATCTATGCTCAAAAGTCCAAAATTCCCCTATTTAAATAACTATCTCAACCTAGTTTGCAAAATCCTAAAATGTACCCCCGGGCCCACATGTTCGAATTCTGGAAATTTTCAAGGGAAATAGTTACCCATAACCTAAGGATCAATATTATATAGTTTTGCATGATTCCATAAAAAAATTCCTGTTTAAAACTTATTTTTCTCAAAACCCTAAGTTTTTACTCTAAACCATGATTTCCACAATTTTTGGTGTGTTAATCAACCCAAAACTCAAGTATAAATCTCACTTTCAAGTAGGAATTAACTTACCTAACGATGCTAGGTCGAATTTCCCTTTTGAAAGCTCCCCAAATCGTCCAAAGATGAAGAAAATGATCTAAAATGTCTAAATACCGCACTTAAAACAACTTCACTGCCTCCAGGACTTTTGCACCTGCGGCTCGAGGATCGCACATGCGGTCTCGCATCTACGAGCTAGTGCCCGCACCTGCGGAAGAGGAGAAAATGGCCAGGAATCGCACTTGCGGAATGGAGCCCGCATCTGCGGCTCTGCTTCTACGGGAATAGGCCCGCACCTGCGGAAAATGGGCAGCCCCTCTATGGCCGCACCTGCGGTCTCGCACCTGTGGCTGATCCTTCGGAGGTGCGGTCGCACCAGATCTAGTGCACCAGCAGCTCTTCTTGAGTTTGGTTTGCCTCGCGCGATGTTCGAATAGCATTCGGGTCCACATGAGGCCCCGTCCAAATATACCAACAATTTCTCAATCATAATACGGACTCGCTCGAGCCTTCGGAACGTCCGAAACAACACTAAATCCAAGAATCATACCTCAAAACCTACTAAATCGAACTTAAGAACTTTAAGTTCTTGAATTCGCTTTCAACATGCCGAAACATACCTATACTACTCAGAATGACACCAAATTCTACGAGAAAGTCATAAATGACATGACGAAACTATTCCCGATCTCGAAATTTTGTTCGGACCTCGATAACACAAAAACACGTTCCAAACCTCAATATTTGAACTTAAGGAATCATATTTCACTATTTGGCGCCGAAACGCTCCCGGGTCATCAGAAAACCGTTCCAAACATACGCCCAAGTCCGAAATCATCATACGAACCTACTGGAACTTTCAAACCTCGATTCCGGGGTCGTTTACTAAAAATATTGACCGAAGTCAAACTTGGCCTTTAAGGCCAAACTTAAGGAACTAAGTGTTCCTATACCACCCCAAACTCTTCCAAATCTCAAACCAACCATCCACGCAAGTAATAAATCAGTAAAAGCAAATACCGGAAGTCTCATATAGGGGCACGGGATTCTAGAACACCAAGCGACCGGTTGGGTCATTACATTCTCCACTTCTTAAACAAACGTTCGTCCTCGAACGGGTCTATCATACCTGGAATGCTGAATAAGTGTGGATATCTGCGCTGCATGTCCTCCTCGGACTCCCAAGTCACCTCCTCGACTAGTTGGCCCCTCCACTGGACCTTTACGGCGAAAACCTTCTTGAACCTCAACTAACGATCTTGCTTGTCGATGATAGCAACTAGCTCCTCTTCATAACCCAATCTCTCGTCTAGCTGAATGGTGCTGAATTCTATCACGTGAGAGAAGTCGGCGTGGTACCTCCGGAGCATGGACACATGAAAGACCGGATGAAGTCCAGATAAACTAGGAGGTAAAGTGAGCTCATAAGCAACCTCCCCAACTCGCCTCAACACCTCAAATGGATCTATAAACCTTGGGCTCAGCTTGACCTTCTTTCCAAACCTCATAATACCCTTCATAGGTGATACTTTCAACAGGACCTTCTCACCGACCATAAATGATACATCACGCGCCTTCTTATCCGCGTAACTCTTCTATATGGATTGTGATGTGCGAAGCCTCTCCTAGATCAACTTTACTTTCTCCAAGGAATCTTTCACAAGGTCAGTTCCATATAACTTAGCCTCGCCAGGCTCAAACCACCCCATGGGAGAACGACATCACCGACCATACAAGGCCTCAAATGGAGCCATCTCAATGTTGGACTGATAACTGTTATTATAAGCAAACTCGGCCAAAGGCAAGAACTGGTCCCACTTCCCTCCAAAGTCAATCACACATGCTCTGAGCTTTCCTCTAATATCTGAATTGTCCGCTCTGACTGCCCGTCGATCTGAGGATGGAATGTTATGCTGAGCTCTACCCGGGTGCCTAACTCACCCTGTAATGCTCTCCAGAAGTGCGAGGTGAACTGAGAACCTCGATCTAATATAATGGACACAGGCACACTGTGCAACCGAACTATCTCCTGAATGTAGATCTGGGCCAACCTCTCTGAAGTATAAGTAGTAGCTACTGGAATGAAATGTGCCGACTTGGTCAACCTGTCCACAATAACCCAAATCGCATCAACCTTCCGCAAGGTCCGAGGCAACCCAGCTACGAAGTCCATAGTGATGCGCTCCCATTTCTACTCAGGTATAGGCATCTGCTAAAGTAGGCCTCCTGGCCTCTGGTGCTCACACTTAACCTGCTGGCAATTTAGACTTCTAGCCACATACTCCACTATGTCCTTATTCATCCGCCTCCACCAATAATGTTGCCTCAGGTCACGATACATCTTCGTAGCACCAGGATGAATAGAATACCTGGAACTATGTGCCTCCTCTAGAATCCTCTCCCTCAGGCCGTTAACATTAGGGACACATAAGCGACCCTGAAGTCTCAGAACACCACCCTCGCCAATAGAAACCTCCTTGGAACCACCCTGTAACACTGTCTCCCGAAGAACTTCCAAGTGCGGATCATCAAACTACCGAGCCTTGATCTCCCCCAATAATGAAGACTGAGCAACAACACGTGCAAGAACTCGACTGGGCTCTGAAAGGTCCAACCTCACCAGGCGATTAGCCAAGGACTGAATGTCCAAAGCTAGAGGTCTCTCTTCTACTGAAATGAAATCCAAGCTACCCATACTCTCCGCCTTCCTGCTTAAGGCATCTGCAACCACATTCTCTTTGCCCGGATGATAAAGAATAGTAATGTCATAATCCTTCAGCAAGTCAAGCCATCCACGCTGCCCCAAATTAAGATCCCTCTGCTTGAATAAGTGCTGCAAACTGCGGTGGTATGTATAAACCTCACAAGGCACCCCATACAAGTAGTGCCTCCAAATCTTAAGAGCATGAACAATCGCCGCCGACTCCAAATCGTGCATAGGGTAATTCTTCTCATGAACCTTCAGTTGACGTGAAGCATATGCAATAAATCGCCCCTCCTGCATCAATACACATCCTAAACTAACGCGTGAAGTGTCGCAATAAACTGTATACATCCTCGAACCGGAAGGCAACACTAGAACTGGTTTTATGGTCAAGGCTGTCTTGAGCTTCTGGAAACTCGCCTCACACTCATAGGACCATCGGAATGGGGAACCCTTCTGGGTCAATCTAGTCAGAGGGGCTGCAATGGACGAAAAAACCTCCACAAATTGGCGATAATAACCTGCTAGTCCCAAGAAGCTCATGTTCTCTGTCGCTGAAGTAGGGTGTGGACAACTCTGAACTGCCTCAATCATCTTAGGATCCACCTTGATAGCCTCTCCGGATATCACGTGTCCCAAGAATGCCACATAATCTAACCAGAACTCACACTTAGAGAACTTAACGTACATCTTTTGTTCTCGCAAAGTCTGGAGCACCACTCTCAAATGTTGCTCGTGCTCCCCCAGGCTGTGCGAGTAAAGCAGAATGTCATCAATGAAGACAATAACAAAAGAATCAATATGAGGCCCGAACACCCTGTTCATCAAATCAATAAATGTTGCGGGGGCATTATTCAAGCCAAAGGACATCACCAGGAACTCGTAATGACCATATCTCATACGGAAGGCAATCTTCGGAACATCCGAGTCCCGAATCTTCAGCTGATGGTACCCTAATCTCAAGTCAATCTTAGAAAACACCCGAGCACCCTGCAACTGGTCAAATAAATCATCGATACGCGGCAACGGGTACTTGTTCTTGATGGTGACTTTGTTCAACTGGCGGTAGTCAATACACATCTGCATAGTCCCATCCTTCTTCTTCACAAACAACACTCTGATAAATCCCTTAGCTAACAACTCCTCAAGCTGTTCTTTCAATTCCTTTAATTCCTTCGGAGCCATACGGTATGGGGGAATAGATATAGGTTGGGTGCTTGGAGCTAAGTCAATGCAAAAATCAATGTCACGATCCGGTGGCATGCCTGGAAGGTCTGAAGGAAATACATCAGCAAACTCTCGAACTACTGGCACTGAACCAATCATCGGAGACTCGGTAGTGGTGTCCCGCACATAAGCAAGATAATCCAAACAACCCTTCTCGACCATACGTCGAGCCTTCAGGAAAGAAACAACCCGACTGGCTGCACTGATTGAGGAACCTCTCCACTCCAATCTCGGCAACTCAGGCATGACTAGGGTAACTGTCTTAGCATGGCAATCTAGGACAACGTGATAAGGGGATAACCAATCCATGCCTAGGATGACCTCAAAATCAGTCATATTAAGTAACATGAGGTCCGCTCTGGTCTCGAGCCCACATAATGTGACCACAGATGACCGATAACTTCGGTACACAACCACAGAATCGCCCACAGGAGTGGACACATAAACAGGAGTACCCAAGGACTCGCGAGGAATATCCAGGAAATGAGCAAACAGGGTAATACATATGAATAAGTGGATCTTGGATCAAATAATACCGAATCATCCCTACCGCATACTGAAATAATACTTGTGATCACGACATCTGAGGCCACTACATCTGGTCTGGCCGGGAAAGCATAGAATCTGGATGGAGCGCCGGATGACTAACCTCCACCTGAATGGACTGGAGTTGATTGGGCTCCCCCTGCCTGGCCTCCACCTCTAGGACGACCCCTACCAACATGTCCTCCACCTTTAGGTGGCCGGGCCGCCGGTGCTGAAACCATAGGCTGGTGACTCTGTTGCACTGCCTTGTCCCGAAGCCTGGGACAAAACCTCTTCATGTGACCTGGATCACCACACTCATAGCAACCTCTCGGCACCATAGCCTGCTGCCCTGAAGAAGATTCCTGAATATCTGGAGGGCGGTATGAACTCTCTGGCATATCACTGAAATAAGAGCTGGGAGATCCTTGATGACCAGAATAACCACCGGAGGAACCCTGAATGGCTGGTGGGCGATAAGAACTCTCTGGCATCGCACTGAAATAAGGCCTCACCGGAGCACCTCGAGGAGGTGGTAGGGGTGCTGAATATGGAGCCTACTAGGCTGGCCCCTGCCGAACTGACTTCTGCCCCTAGCTCAAGCACCTCTGAAATCTCTAGAAAATCGAGCTCTCTTATCCTGCTGTCCCTGCTCTTTTCTCCTCGATCAATAGCCCTCAATCCCGCGAGCAATATCTACTACAAGTTGATAAGGAGTCCCCATCTCCACCTCTCGGGTCATGTTGGCCCTAATACCTAAGTGCAACCCAGCTACAAATCTATGCACTCTCTCTACATCAGTAGGAAGTATCATAAGTGCATGACGATACAGCTCAGAAAACCTAGCCTCGTAGTCAGTCACTGACATCTGAACCTACTCTAGCTGCTCAAACTGATACCGCAACTCTTACCTCTCAGAGGGTGGAATATACCTGTCCAGGAATAGCTGAGTGAACTGCTCCCAAGTGATAGGAGGAGAATCTTCCAGTCTGCCAAGAACGTAAGACTGCCACCATTTACGGGCCCTGCCCTCTAGCTGGAAAGTAGTGAAGTCTACTCCATGAGACTCCAGTATCCTCATGTTGTGCAGACTGTCCCTGCACCTGTCAATAAAATCCTGAGCATCCTCATGCCGCTTGCCTCCGAAGATAGAAGGGTGCAATCTGGTCCATCTGTCTAATAGTTTCTGCGGATCACCATCCGCAGCTGGTCTAGGCTCAGGTGCTATTGCTGCTACTGGTAGAACCCCACCCGCGGGCAGTGTACCTGGGGTCTGATAAATTGCAACTACATGTCCTGCAGCCTGGGTAGTAGGGGTCTGTGCTCCCCTTCCTGCCTAGGATGTGGCCGGGTCTGCTGGAAATAAACCAGCCTGAGTCATAGTATCCATGAACCGCATCATACAACCTATAACCTCCTGAAATTCCGGCGCCGTCATGAAGTCCAACGGGGCAGGATCTGCTGCGGGCGCCTCGCCATGCTCCTCAATGATAGTATCCTCTGTTGGATCCACTGGCGGTGCAACTGGGGCAGCTCTGGGACGCCCTCGTCCCCTACCTCTGGCTGGTGTCCTCCCCCGACCTCTACCACGGCCTCTAACGGTGGGGGTAGCGGCCCCTCCCTGGTCTGGAATATCGGTTGTGGGCGTACTCACCATCTGTGAGATGATAGAAGAGTGAGATGATCATACTATCAACTGCGCGATAGAAGATGAATAAAGAGAGATTTCCTAACACCCTATAGCCTCCCGAAGATAAATACGGACGTCCCCGTACCGATCCTCAAGACTCTATTAGGTTCGCATGTAACTTGTGAGACCTACGTGAACCTAGAGCTCTGATACCATGTTTTCACGACCCAAATCCTAATCCAGGTCGCGATGGCGCCCAACACCGTTGTCAAGCAAGCCGACACTAATTATCTAGTGAGTCTAGTTTGTTTTCTATTAACTGCTTTTCTTATCTCAAAATAATTTAGCCACAAAGCATGGAATATAACACATAGCAGGGCAATTAAGTTACGAAGACAAAAAAAATCAACTTTAATCAATTACATCAGCAAAAGAATAGTCTACCAAATGTGCGTGCCAGGAACTAGTGTCACAAGTCTACATGCATCTAGTAGAGTAGAATCAAAAGAATAAAAGGACTATCCTACTGTCTAAGAAGAGATAGACAGAATAGAAAAAGAGAGACTCCAGAGTGTTGTTGAACGGCATCAAGAGAAGCAGCTCACTGTGAAGCCTCGAACCACGTGAAATCAGGGACGAGCTCCGGACTGGTAACTAGATGCACCTGCCTCAGAACCTGTACAATTAAGTACAGAAGCGTAGCATGAGTACATAAACAATATGTACCCAGTAAGTATCCAGTCTAATCTCGAAGAAGTAGTGACGAGAGGTCGACTTGACGCTCACTAGGTCCAATCAGTATATTTAGATGTATAATTCAACATGAATAACAAGTACACATGAATAGTAAGACAATGAATGTCGAGCATACTCACAAAACCTATTTACATGGCGAAAACTCCAACATACAATTACAATTTGTCTTCCAAGACATATAATAGTAAGTTATGAATTATATCAAGCAGGTAGCATGCGCAATAATGTGTCAAGGAGTACGGTCTGAGCCAACATAAAAATAAATGTGCACTGTCGAAGGGTCGAACGGCGCGAACCGTAGATGCATCTATTAACCTGCCGTGGCGTATGGCCTGCTCCCATGAGAGTAGTGGAAAGAATCACTCCGCTCGCGGAACATAAATTTGCGAAGCGATCACACATAAACACAACATTTTTCTTTAAATCCTTTTCCAAAAATAACAATTCGTTTGAAAACATTAAGTTATAGGATTTCTTGCAAACAAGCTTTCGTACAAGGAAACTATAAGGCATATAATTCAATTAACAGAATTCACAAGGCATGGAGTGAACCTAACTACCCGGACATAACAAGAATAGTCACTGCGCACGGACTCTCGTTACCTCATACGTACGTAGTCCCCACAAATAATGATACATAGTTAATTACTTCACCTATGGGGACAATTCCCTCTTACAGGGTTAGAAAAGAGACTTACCTCATTTCAAGCCTACTTCCCGGGTCAAGAATGCGTCCAAATCTCCAAATTCGTCACCCAAGGACCCGAAACTAGCCAACCATTATATAAATAAATCAATCTATGCTCAAAAGTCCAAAATTCCCCTATTTAAATAATTATCTCAACCTAGTTTATCAAATCCTAAAATATACCCCCGGGCCCACATGTTCGGATTCCAGAAATTTTCAAAGGAAATAGTTACCCATAACCTAAGGATCAATATTATATAGTTTTTGCATGATTCCATAAAACAATTCTTGTTTAAAACTTATTTTTCTCAAAACCCTAAGTTTTTACTCGAAACCATGATTTCTACAATTTTTGGTGTGTTAATATACACAAAACTCAAGTATAAATCTCACTTTCAAGTAGGAATTATCTTACCTCACGATGCTAGGTCGAATCTCCCTTTTGAAAGCTCCCCAAATCGTCCAAAGATGAAGAAAATGGCCTAAAATGTCTAAATCCCGCACTTAAAACAACTTCACTGCCTCCATGACTTTCGCACCTACGGCTCGAAGACCGCACATGCGGTCTCGCATCTGCGAGCTAGTGCCTGCACCTGCGGAAGAGGAGAAAATGGCCAGGTATTGCACCTGCGGAACGGAGCCCGCATCTGCGGCTCCGCTTCTGCGGGAATAGGCCCGCACCTATGGAAAATGGGCAGCCCCTCTACGGTCGCACCTAGGAGTCTTCGACCGCACCTGCGGTCTCGCACCTGCGGCTGATCCTTCGGAGATGCGGTCGCACCAAATCTGGTGCTCCAGCAGCTCTTCTTGAGCTTGGTTTGCCTTGCGTGATGTCCGAATGGCATCCGGGACTACCCGAGGCCCAGTCCAAATATACCAACAAGTTCTAAATCATAATACGGACTCGCACGAGCCTTCGGAACGTCCGAAACAACACTAAATCCAAGAATCGTATCTCAAAACCTAGTAAATCCAACTTAAGAACTTTAAGTTCTTGAATTCGCTTTCAACATGCCGAAACATACCTATACTACTCAGAATGACACCAAACTCTACGAGCAATTCATAAATGACATGACAGAACTATTCTCAGTCTCGGAATTCCGTTTGGACCTTGATAACACAAAAACACGTTCCAAACCTCAATTTTTGAACTTAAGGAATCATATTTCACTATTTGGCGCTGAAACGCTCCCAGGTCATCAGAAACCCGTTCCGAATATACGCCCAAGTCCGAAATCATCATACGAACCTACTAGAACTTTCAAACTTTGATTTTGGGATCGTTTATTAAAAATGTTGACCGAAGTCAAACTTGGCCTTTAAGGCCAACCTTAAGGAACTAAGTGTTCTTATACCACCCCAAACTCCTCCCAATCCTGAACCAACCATCCCCGCAAGTTATAACTCAGTAAAAGCAAATACGGGAAGTCTCATTTAGGGTCATAGGGTTCTAGAACACCAAATGACCGATCGGGTCGTTACACAAAATTTTCATGACCCATTTCCGTCAAGTCAAGCCGGGAATTCAAATAAGCCCAACTCACATCAACATATGCCTTATCCTCAAGAGCCTCGTAATCTTTCTCCATTGTTTAATATCGACTCTCAGCTCATCTTTTTCAACCATGATAGCATCATAAGAAGCCTGCAAAGGGGCAAGAGATCTTTCCAGAAACTTAATATTGTTTGAAGATTCACGGAGGTCCTTTTAGGTCTGAGTAAGTGATTGCACAAGTTCACCAGCACAAGCCTCCTTCTGGTCTAACAAAGCCTTCAAGCTTCTTATCTCTTCAGTAGCATGGAAAGCTGATCCGCAAAGGAAGACTCCAGGAATGTTTTATCCTTTCCTGCTTGACTTGATGAAGCCTTCTCGATGGCGAATGCCGCTGTAATTACTCTAACCTACTGCTCTAAGGTGCACTTTTCCTCTTCTATTGCTTCCATATCAAATTGAAGGCTCTCAAATTGTTCCTTCCAGTTATCAGCCTCGGTATGGTGGTCATTCATTAACTACTCCGTATGTACGATCCTTTTTATCAACTCTGTACCAATGAGATTGATCTACACACAAAAAAAAAAGAAAATTAGATACGGCAAAGGCTAGTGTTAAGAAGAAATAACAGGAAGGTTACCTTCAAATATGAGTTTACAATCTCATTCATCCATGTTAAGGAGTTATGACTTTCCAGTTTTGACTTTTCAATTGGGCCAATCAAAGGCTTCAACCACACATCCGCCTGGCCTGATTTCTGTAAGAGGCTACCTTCCGCAAGAACCTCGATCATAATTCACTTCATCTCCCCATTGCTAGATGACCCTACTTCAATAATATAAGGCACGGTAGTACGGGTAGATGAAGGAGCCACGGGTGGCACAGATGGGGAAGCAGAAACAGCAACAGGCACGACGTACTGAAGTTCCATTGGAGCAGAAGGAGGAAGATGGCAAGAGGAGTCTCTTCTGAAATTGAGCCAAAACCTTGATGGAACAATTGCTCAACTGAGTATGCATGGGTATAATGATCGGGCTCAGGCACAGAAGATGGACCAGTAAAGGGAGAAGATTCATCATCAAACATGACTCTTCTTCTTGCTCGTGGCCTACGAACCAACAAGCCTTCCTCCTGCTCCTCCTCAACTTCTAAGGTTTGAGTCCTATCCACTTTCCTTTTTGACGAAGAAGAATTTAAGATAATTTCTTGAGCCTTGGCCAAAGAGAGCTTCGAAGCAGTTATATCAACAACGGTGACATCACGAGCGGGAAAACCTAACAAACAAAAGGGATTAGAGAAGTTCAAAAAAAAGAGAAAAGGGAAACGTAAAAAATAAACCTACCATGGGTTTTTACTTTCCAACCAAACCTTGCGGAAAGGTATTTCCAAGAACGTTCTTCCATTGGAGAGATCAACAATAATTTTTCTACCCAACCACGGAAACCAGAAATCTCCTCGACGGTTCCCATGGTTGCTGAAAAATGACAAAAACAGTCACGATACTGAACATCTATCAAGAATAAGGAAATAAGTAAGTAAACAAAAACTTACGTGCAAAGTTCCACTTCTCAGGGAAGGGTAAATTTTCTTCACCTACTAATCCACCTGTAGGGGCAACAACAAACATGGCATACCAACCTCTATCTTTATCATCATGAGAATTGACTAAAACTCTCTTACCCTAGCCACAAGAGTAAAGATTCCTTGCCGGAATAACTTGGGAGATTAGAGGTGCATAAGATGATAAAAGGTAAAAGGAAGTGAAGCTAAGTTAGCCAAATATCTAAGGCATGTTACTGCCCTCCAGACGATAGGACCGATTTGTCCCAAACACACGTTAAAAATTGACAAAACTCTATAATGAGAGGGTCGATAGAAGGCCTGAAACCCAAAGTAAATGGGTAGGTATATACAAAAGAATAGCCTGCTTTGTAAGAACTTATCCTTTGATTTTCATTGGGGACCAGGACCGGGAAATCAAATTTCCAATAACAGACTCGGCGCACAAGAGAAATCAAACCCTCAGTAATTTGAGTAGGGTAAAGATTAGCGTGATCATGAGACGTCATGGAAGAAAGCTATTTTCTTATGGATTCACTGTCATTTACGAAAGAAAATTCAGCGGGTACAATCTCATCTACCTTTGGTTCGCGAAGTGGTTCACTAGACTCTCAACTCTTAGAAGAAGATCTAGAAGCTCTAGCCCTATAATAAGATTGAGTAGCAATAACCCTAGAAGTTGGTGGGGGAGTAATGTTACGTTGAGAAGAAGAAGACCCTCTAGAAGGTGTTGAGCCCAAACTCCTTAATCTACCTCCCCTCCTACTCCGGATCGGAGTATAAGAAGGATATAGTTCATCGACTATTATTACTTTTTTGGGGTCTTGGTTTAAAGAAGACATATTTACATGAAAGAAGGACTTGCAAGCAGCAAAAGAAAGTTAGAAGTTTTTCGTAGAAGCAAATACAAAAATGGGTATTTATACACGAAGGCAACCGTCAAAAATGGAAAGATACTGATGTGAAAGTCATTATTAAAATTGTCACTTCGTGACTGATGCAGCCGTAAAAAGACTTAAAGTGCGCTGATGAATTGAAAAACCAATCCGGAATCACCACGTGGCACATGAATTTAATAGAAGTGACTATCTAAGCGAACGTTCAGATACATATGCAATGACATGAGTAGAATGGCGGCAAAAAATTCCCGCCATAAATGTGTATCCACTTACCAAATATTCAATTGATAGATAAATGGTAAGTGGGGGGACTATATGTATTGGTAAAAAATAGACATCACACGTGTAATATCTTTGATGACGAAGCAGTATATGTGGAACAATGAAAGGGCGATAGCTGGATGAAAGCTTGGAAAGGGGTACGGAGCAAAGAGGTACGGAGCAAAGAGGTACGGGATAAACACCCACGAGATAATTAGAAGCGGAACCTCTAGTGTAACGACCCGACCGGTCGTTTGGAGCTCTAGCGTGTTGTTCAGCGGTTTGAAGTCGTGAGCAGCTCCATTTCAGGTATTATGACTTGTAGGTGTGGTCGGAATTGAATTTCAGAAAGATTAGAGTTGATTTGGAAAGAAAATTCTCATTTCAGAAGCCTTAAGTTGGAAGAATCAACTAAGATTTGAATTTTGAGTAAACGACCTCCGAAGCGGGATTTGAAGGTTCCGGCAGGTTCGTATGATGATTTCGGACTTGGGCTTATGTCTGGATCGGGTTTGGATAACCTGGAAGTGTTTTGGCGTATATTGTGGAAGTCAGCATTTTTGAAGGTATTCCGAGTCTGGGAATAACTTCGTATGGTGATTCCGGAGTTGGGAGCGTGATCGGAAGTGAATTCGGATGTCCGGAGGTCATTTTGAAGTCATTTGGCTAAAGATAGAAATTTGAAGGGTTTCGAATCCGACCGGAAGTGGAAATTTTGATATCGGGGTCGGAATGTGATTCCGGAAGTTGGAGCAGGTCCGCAATGTCGAATATGAGTTGTGTGCAAAATTTGAGGTCAATCGGACGTGATTTGATAGGTTTCGGTATCAGATGTAGAAGTTGGCAATTTCTAAGTTCATAAAGTTGGGATTTTAGTGCGATTCGTGGTTTCGATGTTGTTTGATGTAATTTGAGGCCTCGATCAAGTCCGCATTATGTTTTGGAACAGGTTGGTATAATTGGACGGGGTTCCGGGGGCCTCGGGTGGATTCCGGGTGGTTAACGGATCAATATTTGAAGTTGAAGAAAGCTGAAGGTTGTTGTCATCTGGTGTGACCGCACCTGCGAGGCTTTGGTCGCAGGTGCGGAACCGCAAGTGCGTCTAAGGGCGCCGCAGGTGCGATATTGTTCTGGAGTCAAGGAGGCTGCAGGTGCGGGAGATTTGGGCGCACCTGCGGAAGCGCAAGTGCGACAAGGGGACCGCAGGTGCGGAAATAGGCCCGGGCAGATTGTTTTAAGCGAGAATTTGGGCATTTCTCCATCTATTTTCATATGCTATGGGCGATTTGGAGGAGATTTAAGGAGAGGATTTCATCAAGGATCGCTAGGTAAGTAATTTCTTCACGTTTTTGAATTAAATACAAGATTATTACAGAGATTTGGTATGGGAAATTGAGGAAAATTTGGGAATGTTGAAGGAAACCTAGAAACTTGGTAAATTGGAATTTAGCCACGAATTGAGCATGAATATTTGAGTAAATTGTATAATTGAACTAGTAAAGCTATGGGTAGAATGTATCTTCGAGAAATTTCGGATTCCGGGCACGTGGGCCCGAGGGCATTTTGGTAATTTCACTAAGCGGGGTTCGAAAATTATATAATTTGGAATTGTTGCAATTATTAGAATATATTTTCATTGGTTTTCCATGAATTGGATAGTTTTGGGGCGATGTGCGTCCGTTGGAGTCGTCAGAAGGGCTTGGAAGCCGGTTATGGAATTTCGGAGCAAGGTAAGTCTCCTTTCTAACTTTGTGAGGGGGAATTGTCCCCCTAGGTGAACTAATTAAGTATGTGTTACTATATGCGGGGGCTACGTATGCACGAGGTGACGGGAGTCCGTGTGTAGCTATTATTATTCCATGTCCGGGTAACCTAGGACCCACTAGCATGCCTTACATGTTGTACCTGTGATTTTGTCTGTAGTATTGGACTGCTAATATAATCGAAAATGGTAATTGAATGACTAAGGAAGATTAGAGTTTATTTTCTAAATCATTTAAAAAGAGAATTTGATTTTCTTCGCGGGCAATTGTATTTCCGAATAAGGTTGTATTATTAAACATTACAAAAACTTGGCAAGCGAATTTCAAAAAGGATTTAAACACTATTTTATGGTTTTTAAAAGAGAAATCTGTCATTTACTTGAGTATTTATTTTTCCGACGTATCTGGGGTGGACTGTTGATTGTGCCTGACTGCATGTGACCGCTTCGCAATTTACATTCCGCGGGCGGAGTGTTATTTCCCCCACTCTCATGGGAGAGGGTCGTACGCCACGACGGATTTAAAATGCACTTTTGGTACGGGCCGTTCTATCCTCGGCAGTGCATAGACATGATTATTATATTGAGAGGTGCATTTATGGGACGGGTCGTTCGATCCTCGGCAGTGCACATAAATGATTATTATATTGAGAGAACTTTTGGTACGGGCCGTTCGATCCTCGGCAGTGCATAGACATGAGTATTCTATTGAGAGGTGCACTTTTGGTAGGGGCCGTTCGATCCTCGACAGTGCACAAAGTTGATTATTATGACGGCTCAGGCCGATTGTCCTTATCCCGTATGCGCATGCTAAATTGTTAAATTTTCTTCATGATTTTTGAAGTGATAAGGTATTTGGAAGGAAAATAAAGAAGTAATTGTTGATTTATGATATTTGGGGGAAAACAAAGAGGAAATTGTTTATTCAAGATATTTTGGAAAATAATGAGAAGTGGTATCTGTTTGTTTACTTCCAGTATTTACTTGGATTTCAGTGCCTTATATATATGCTGCTTTACTACCTTTACATGCCTATCGTGTTCATCTTATACTGTTAATTAATTTGCTGGCCCTTAGTGAGTTTCTAATTCGACCTCTAGTCACTACCTCTCTGAGGTTAGGGGGGCGACTTACTGAGTACACGTTGTTTTTGTACTCATGCTACACTTGTTGTGCATTTTATTGCACAGGTACTTTTATAGCAATGTGGAGGATTCAGAGACTTAGGTGAGGCGCATCATCCGGAGCGCAGCTGACAGAGTCTCCCTCGTACTGTATTTATTTTTATTTTAAATTTTCTTGTCCAATTTGTATTTCGGACAGGCTTTGTGATGATTATATAAATTCTTAAAAAGTGCTCATGTACTTGTGACACCGGGTTCTGGGATGTGTTGGGATATATTTGTTAAAGTGTAATATTCAAACTATTGCTTTACTTGACCGGTTTTATTTAGCTAACATGTAATAAAGTGAAAGAAAATAATTTTTCATAAATGTTAAACAGGAATTTATTTCGACTAATTAATGATTGACTTGCCTGACAATGGTGTCCGACGCCATCACGACCTTAGGGATTTTGGGTCGTGACATCCAGTCTAATCGAGAAGTTGAAGAGACACAGTCAGAATGAACCAGGGCAGAATAAAGGGCAGATTCATAGATCTTCAATCAATTAGCTAAACATTACAGAATCTTCACGCAACAGTTACGATTACCTATTGTAACATTACAGTAATGATATAAATATTCATTAATGCTCAATCATTAAGGAGAGTAGACGTTATATTAAGAAATTCTCTATAAAAGGGAGTAAAATCTCACTTGTATGGACACGTTCGAACCACTACCGAAATATACTTACTTTTATGCTATCTTATTGCTTTCTTATTGACAAGTCTAAATCCTATTATTAACTAATCTTTTTGGTTATCAGAAGCCCGAGTACTTCTTAAAATAGCTTTGACTAAGAATCCAATTCTTTGGTTAAACAAAAACATATTAGTATTATTCCTAAATAGTTGATGAAAAGGTATTTTTTGTTCCTTTGAAATAATAATCGTGATTTTAATTATTAAGAATTTTAACAAAATTTAGTTGAATGACATAATATTAAAAATAAATTAATCTCTTGATCACGCTAAATACTAATCAAATTGATCTTAAATTAAAATATTGCAGTTTTTTCTAGTTTCATTTGATATGATTGAGATACTATTTAGGGAATAATGCAATTTTCATCACAATAGTAGTATATTTTGAGATTGTTTAAAAATAATTAATTGTATATTTATGTATTTTGAAATTTATATAATGTTGAATTCTTATTGAATAGAGTATGTACTCAACTAACTCCTTATGACGATACTTCTCATACTTCCTAATATATAATAGTTTTAAAATGAAAACAATTTCGCAAATTAATTGTCTTAATTTTTACTTAAGATATTCTCAACTCATATATGAGAGAGGAGATATTTATTACACAATCTGAACAAAATTTTAATATTCTATAATAAAAAGGGGACTTGAACTATATTTTATTCTTAAATAGTATTCCAATTGAAATTGCAATTTAATGAGAACTTTCTATAAAATGATATCAATTTATAATGATATAATAACATTTGAATGTAACTCAACATACATTATCACTAATTCTTTTTTAATGAATCTTCTTTACCTGGAATAGTTAATAAATAAATTAAATGAAATAATATTTCTTAAGGAGATAAAAGCATTATCATATATAAATGCATGTGACCTTAATATTTTTAATCAGGTGAACATTTGAATTATAAAATTATCAAAAAAATAATTTTTCTAGTTGAAAGTACTTATTGAAAAAATAATAATAACAAACAAGTAATGCATTTAATGAAGATAGTGAATGTTGAATTGAAAGTGGGTCCACCAAACTTTTGAGCCTAGCATACAAGCAAACAATGTACTAATATATTTGAAATGACCATTATGCCCTTGGTCAACCTCCTCTTCTTTCTTCTAGAGAAAATTTAAATTGAATGATATATAGTTTTATTCTTTTAGTATTTTCAGTTGTGTTAATGTATTACTTTTTTCTTTTTATACTAATCAAAATTTGAATAATAAAACATATTAATATTATTCCCAAATAGTTGATGAAAATGTATTTTTTGGTCCTTTGAAATAATAATCGTGAGTTTAATTATTAAGAATTTTAACAAGAAATTTTGTATTTTGTTCTAGTTGAATGACATAATATTAAAAAAAAATTAATCTCTAGATCAAGCTAAATACTAATCAAATTGACCTTAAATTGAAATATTTCAGTTTTTTCTAGTTTCATTTGATAGGATTGAGATACTATTTAGGGTATAATGTAATTTTCATCACAATAGTAGTATTTCTTGAGATTTTTAAAAAATAATTAAGTGTATATTTATGTATTTTGAAATTTATATATGTTGAATTCTTATTGAATGGAGTATGTACTTAACTAACTTCGATCATAGAGGGATAAGTATAATCCTGTATGATGATACTTCTCATACTTCCTAATATATAATAAGAAAAGAATTCCACAAATTAATTGTCTTAACTTTTACTTCATATATTCTCAACTCATAGTTTAGAGAAGGGATACTTATTATACAATTTGAACAAATTTTTAATATTCTATAATAAAAAAAAGGATCTTGAAACTATAATTTATTCTTAAATATTTTTTTTTGAATTTTATAAAGTATTCTCATTGAAATTGCAATTTAATGAGAACTTTGTATAAAATGATATCAATTGATATAATAACATTTGAATGTAAATCAACATACATTAGCACTAATTCTTTTTTACTGAAATCTTCTTTATCTGAAATAATTAATAAATAAAATAATATTTCTTAAGGAGATAAAAGAATTTCCATATATAAATGTATGTGACCTTAGTATTTTTAATCACGTAAACATTTGAATTATAAAATTATCTAAAATATTATTTTTCTAGTTGAAAGTGCTTATTGAAAAAATAATAATAACAATCAAGTAATGCATTTAATGAACATAGTGAATGTTGAATGAAAAGTGGGGTCCACCTAAAGAATTTAATAGATTATGGCCACGTTAGTTTTGGTTTTTCCTGTTATTAAAAATCCACAATCAAACTTTTGAACCTAGTATACAAGCAAACAATGCACTAATATATTTAAAATGACGATTATACCATTGGTCAACCTACTCTTCTCTCTTCTATATAATAGAAAATAGAAAAATGCTTAAGAGTTTGAGATACACAATAATCTCTCAATCCATCTAATATGATATGGTCCAGGGGAGTAACTTTAGAAAACTCAAAAAGGGGAATGTTCGATATTATCAAAAACCTATAGGTAAAAAGTGCAAATATGTTTAATACAATTGAATCCGGGGTTGCACGCAGGGTCCTGAATTGTCGCACGTATAGGAACAAAACCTCTGTGTTCTCCTGTGCTTTCTCTCTCTTCCCTCTCTCTCTCTCTCTCTCTCCCCTAGTCCTATGCTATACTCTCCACCCCCCATTTTCCAGCAACTAGGGTTTTTGCTCCTCTTTTTCAACTAAAAAGGAGTTTTTCAACTGTTACCCCCATTTCCATTTTTACAGTTGTCATCACCAAGAAATTTTCTTTAGTTGGTCATTCATTTTCACTTAAAAAAAGAAAATAAAAATTGAGTCTTTATTGCTGGGTTTTGTTCATTCTTGAAGAGTGAGCTGAAAGATTGATGGCTAAGACTAAACCTGGAAAGAAAGACCTTGATTCTTACTCTATCAAGGGCACCAACAAAATCGTTAGACGTAATATAGTCCCCCCCCCCNTGCTTGTGTTTTTTTAATTTCTTGTTTTGATCAATTTGGATTTTGGTAATTTCATTTGTTGTGTGTAAAGAAGGATAAAGCTGGTCCTTTTTTGGTGTTACAAGGTTTTTACTTTGTCTCATTGAAGTAATACTCTTTTTTTCCCCCTTCTATGATTTGTATTATAGATTGTCTATTAGTACTATCTTTTTGTTGAGCAATTCTTTTTATGACTATGGTGTTTGGACCAACTTCTATACACCTCGACTACCTACCACGAGCATATGTACCGAATAACTCTGGCCACCAAGACTTGGGCTTTGCCTCCACCGTGATTTGAACCTGGAACCTCATGGTTTACCTTCGACTTCATTGAATACCAGGACACACCCTTGAGTGCCTTTTGTAAAGCATTTATTTGTAGCTCATTGAGTTTTGCCTTCCTAAATTGTTTGGCCATTCTTTAATTTTTCTACGATCAATGTGTTAGTTGTTGTACTAATACACACACAAAAGAAAAGCACGCATATTTTGTGTATTGTGGACTTTGATGAGATTTGGGGCGTTTTCTTCTCTTAAATATTAGCATTTGCACCCCCCCCCTCCCCCCGCGCAGTCCTTTTCAGTTATTTAAGTTTTCGATTGTTGGAGGTCGTTAGACTGAAAAATTAAACTGCTTTGAACTTTCTTTCTCAGCTGGTGATTGTGTGTTGATGAGACCATCTGATTCTGATAAGCCTCCGTACGTGGCAAGAGTAGAGAAGCTTGAGTCTGATCACCGGAACAACGTGAAGGTCAAAGTTAGATGGTACTACCGACCTGAGGAGTCTATTGGTGGTCGCAGACAATTCCATGGGGCCAAAGAGCTGTTCTTGTCAGATCACTTTGATATGCAAAGTGCACACACCATTGAAGGGAAGTGCATAGTGCACTCTTTTAAGAACTACACCAAATTGGAGAATGTGGGCCCTGAGGATTACTTTTGTAGGTTCGAGTACAAAGCTGCCACAGGGGGATTTACTCCTGACCGTGTCGCTGTGTGAGTTTCTTCTAGCTTTGCTCCGGAACACGAGAGCTATATTTTGCATTTTTTGTTTTGAATTTGAAAGTTATGCTTGCTCGTAGTGTTTACTGACACCTGGATACTTTGGGATGTTTTTATTTTGTAGGTATTGTAAATGTGAGATGCCCTACAACCCTGATGATCTGATGGTACAGTGTGAAGGATGCAAAGACTGGTAAACTGACAATGTCGACAAAATTTATCTCCTTTACACATGAGCATGTCTTTTTTGCTTGTATGCATGGAAATCAACAAGCATAGCTCCATTTGATGCTCTAGTTGAACATAAAAGGATATCTTTATATGTACAATTACTTTCAGTTTAGATCAAAAGCAGCAAAAAAGGCAAATAAATATACAGTCCGCATCAAAGGACTCAAAGCTTGAAAGGGCAACAAATATCGCATCTTTCCTCGTTTCTCTTGTATCAGCATATGGGGCAAGTTTAGTTGGTTCATTCGTGCATATTTTATCTTCTAAAGTGGATTATTAAATTGTATTGCCTTTTAACTGTCCACTATCTGCATTATCTTACTGTTTCAATCAGGTGCACAACAAACATACATAGATATTACATTTTGCAGACTTATAACTGTCATGATATTTTGCTTGCTTTTCAGGTAATCTTTTAGATGAAATTCCTTTGTGTATCATGTAAGCATGAAATGCTGATCCATTTAAATTCGAGCTGCGACTGCCCTTTGTTAAAAATCCAGTCGAGGCAAACTTAAATAAGAAATTTGAGTTTGAGTGCTGATATCACCCACTTATGTGTATACATATGTACCATACCCGTCTATGTCCATGTCATTGCTGAAGTGAAAAATATTGTTGTGGGGCATTATAAGGTATACAGATACAATATTATATCATACGGAAGTTCCACCAGAATCTGGATTTGCTGCCAAGTGCCCACAAAGAAGACACATGGGTCCTGACAAGTTTACGTCAAGTTTAAAATGGTTGACTAAAATATCTAGATCCACTTGGTGTCTTTATATCTTATGAATTGGATGCAAAGCTCTGATGGTGCCAGAAACCTTGTGTGTCAAAATTACATGTGGTTTCAAGGCTCTATGATGAGTTCAGCAACGTCACATTGGTTAAGCAATACTTGAGGACTGTATTGTTTATATGATATGGCATAGAACTAAAAAAAGGAAGTGTAACTTCATGGTGTGGAATGTGAATCGGGGAAAGTGAAAATGTTCTCGTCTTTTTAATTGCCTCCATTGGCTTTGGGTGAAATGGCTGCATTATTCGGCATCTTTATGTTAGGAGGCCTGAGTTGTTATGGAGTCTGTTTATCTTAATCTAATTGTCCGTGTTATGATTATCTGATAACTGTGTCTATAAGAAAGTCTTCTCATTTTCCGCACAATTTTATTGCAGGTTCCATCCCTCTTGTATGGGTATGACCATTGAAGAAGCAAAGAAATTAGAGCATTTCTTATGTTCTGACTGTTCCTCAGAAGATGATGGCAAACGTCCCTTGAGCTCATTTCATGTTTCATCACCTGTTGAGTCAAAGGTAAAATTTCTGTTGCACACACTTGGTAACCTTTGACATGATAGTATTAGTATTATTTGCAGATGTTGTGTCTCAAGTTAATTAACAGACTTGTTGTTGTTTGTGATCGAGAGGGTAATGGTGGTGGGTGGACATTTTGCACTATGTTCTTATGTGTAGCCTGATGTTAGGATCATTCTGGATGGAGAAGGCTGCGCTCAGTAAGTGGTGCATATTTAGTTTGGTTATACTGAGCACATCAGAATCTATTACAGTAAAAGGAGAAGAGCGGACCTGAGAAAGGGCATCTCCCAAGTCATGATGTCTCCTGCTCATTTATACACCGAGCTACTGATACAATCAAGAACTAATGAGCAAACAAAGCTGGTTTCAATCTCTCGTTCTTGCGTTCTTCGAAGGAAAGAAAAAGGTTCAAAATATGGATAACCTGAGGATGGAGAATGTTGCAAGTTTTAGGCCTATGTGACAGCTTGGATAATATGAACTTAGATCCTGCGGAACTATGTCATACTTCAGATAGGTTCTCCATAGTTAACAAGTGGGAGTACTCAAAATACTCACTCTTAGTAATAAGATAGCCTTTAGAGTTAGGAGCTGCTTTCACTGACAATAGGAGTACATTGGTTGGGTAGAATCTCACTAGGTTTTACCAACATAAAGAAAATATCCTCTTTCCCCTTTGAAGTGTCCTTTGGCTGGACATGGGTATGATATATGACATGAGGATACGTTATAAAAGTAGGTACAAGCTGAGATAAAGTTTAGCTTTTGAGAGATCTGTAATTTTAGATAGCGTAGGTCTCTAGTATCACATCCGTGTTACCTTATCAATGAATAAACTATGCCTCAATCTCAAACTAGCCACTACATGATCCTGTATATTCAATTTAGAGGATTATCATTGCTAGACTATTTTTCTGATGGCCATGAACATACCTCAACCCTCCTCCAAACTTGTGAGTGAAATGCTCACATAAGAGAAGTTACCCTTAGTATTTGGGTTTTATTGGTGTTAAGGTATTTGTTTTTTTTTTGTTTGTTAGTGTTAAGGTATTTCCTTTCTTATTTGGTATTGGAGAAGGGTCTAATAAGGTGGGGG
>ML304921.1:0-81302 GCA_005239505.1 Nicotiana paniculata
GTCCGTCTTGTTTCTAAAGAAAATCCCATCAAGTTCGTGATGTCAAAACCTGTTCTTAGTGATAGACTAGTGAGATGGTATCTCTAGTTTTAACAATTCGAGATCTTGTACATCCCTCAAAAGGCTGTAAAAGGACAAGCATTGGCAGACTTCTTGGCAGATCATCTGATACCTGATGACTGGGAGCTAACTGACGAACTACTTGATGAGGATGCAATGGTCGTTGAAGTTCAACCTCCATGGAAGATGTACTTTGATGGTGCTGTGCATCGCGGGGGAGCTGGTGCTGGCATAGTATTTATCACTTCCCAAGGTGAAGTCTTTCCCTACTCCTTCACCTTGATACAACTCTATTCCAACAATGTTGCCGAGTATCAAGCATTAATACTTGGGCTTGAAATGTCCGTTGATATGAAGCAATTGCAGTTGCAAGTCTTTGGTGACTCCCAGTTAGTAGTCAATCAGCTTTTGGGTAGTTACGATGTTAAGAAGCCTGAACTACGCCCATATCATGATTACGCTAAGAAGTTAATGGGGTGGCTCGATGATGTGACTATTCAGCATGTGCCAAGGAAAGAAAATAAGAAGGCGGATGCTTTAGCTCCCTTAGTTTCATCGTTAACCCTGCATGATCAATCCCAAGTTACTGTCTGCCAAAAATGGGTAGTACCGCCACTAAATGAGGTTGAAGGTGAAGAAAATAACCTCGAGCATCTTGTCGTTGTTTCTGAAGTTGAGAAAGAAGAATGGCGACAACCCATTACCGACTACTTGTGCTATGGGATACTTCCAGAAAATGTGAGAAGAAGGATTGAAATCCGTCGTCGTGCACCTCGCTTCCTTTACTACAAAGGCACTCTATAAAGAAGGCCATTCGAGGGAGTACTCTTGCGATTCTTAGGGGAAGAAGAAGCACTCCAAGCTTTGCAAGAGACACATTCTGGGGTATGTGGGTTGCACCAGTCTGGACTAAAGCTCCACTTCCATATAAAAATGATGGGATATTATTGGCCAACGATGGTAAAAGACTGCTTGAACTACGCTCGAAGATGCAAGGCTTGTCAATTCCATGCAAATTTTATTCATCAACCTCCTGAAGTGTTGCACCCGACTGTTGCATCCTGGTCGTTTGACGCTTGGGGATTGGATGTTGTGGGACCACTGCCGAAGTCTTCTGGTGAGCACTTATTCATCTTGGCTGCAGCTGACTACTTCTCAAAATGGGCTGAAGCTGTTTCTCTTAAGGAGGTAAAGAAGGAAAATGTTGCAAGTTTCATCTGAGTAAACATAATCCATCGATTTGGCATTCCTCGTTACATAATAATGGATAATGAAAAGCCGTTCGACAATAGATTGATGAACAAGATTTGTGATATCTTTGGCTTCAAGCAACGTAACTCTTCGATGTAAAATGCTGCCGCCAATGGCCTAGCTGAGGCATTCAACAAAACTTTATGCAACCTGCTGAAAAAAGTCGTCTCCAAATCCAAACGAGATTGGAATGACCATATGGGAGAAGCTCTATGGGCATATAGAACGACTCACCGCACCCAACACAAGCAACTCCATATTCACTCGTTTATGGAGTCGAAGTCTTCTTGCCACTTGAGCGTCAAATACCTTCATTACGACTGGCTATTCAAGAAGGGATCACTGATGAAGAAAATGCTCGACTTTGATTAGTAGAGTTAGAGGCTCTTGATGAGAAGAGGTTGGAAGCTCAACAGAGTCTTGAATGTTATCAAGCTAGATTGTCTCGCGCCTTCAATAAAAGAGTTCGCCCAAGATCCTTTCAGGTAGGGGATCAAGTCCTTGCCATAAGAAGACCCATTATTACTTCCCATAAACCTTTAGGGAAGTTCACTTCAAAATGGGATGGGCCATATGTCGTGCAAGAAGCTTATCAAGTGGGGCTTACAAGCTGGTTGATGCAGATGGCATGAGAATCGGCCCTATAAATGGAAAGTTTTTGAAGAAGTATTATCCTTGAAGTTCCTACGCTCCTTGACGCATAAGTCTAAACTGCATGTTCCTATACTCCTGGCCCGCATGAGTCTAAACTGTGTACGGCCCATGAAAAAAAAAGAGGTCCGCTAGGTTGAAAACCTCGAAAGAGACATAAAGAATAATAAAAAAACAAAAAAAAACTCGTCCTTCTGAACTACGGTATGACTTGATCCTCTTCACCGAGATACGTAGGCAACTTAGAGTTTCATTCTGAGTTCAGTCGCATAAATTCAAAAGATACATAATCCCCCAATCGTTGTCCGAATGAAGTACGATGGAATATAATTCATTCAATCAGTATTTGAAAAATCGAGTCGGGACACCATGCTTCTGTTAAACTTTGGATCCCATTTGATTTAAAGGGGGCAAGCTGCTGTGCTAAATTGGTGTCTACAATTAAATAATTAATATATTTTAAGGGGGATGACAAGCATTTGCATTGAAGTTTGGGGATCCGTTATGTCTTCACGTTTGCCACACCTTCAAGTTATTATGGTCTACCTTCATGACATTTCAAATTCAGAGAGACCTGGACCCAAGATATTTGGTGAGAATGAAGCTCTTGAATTTCAATTTTTTACAATTAAAAAGGTCTTACAATCGCAAGGCTCCCACACCAAGATACAAAGATTTTAGTGAAGTCGCGCTAATTTGAAACTATCGGCATATCAGGAACCAAAGTTGACTTCAAAATATTATATGAAACTATCCTTATGACATTAAGTTTCACATTTTGGATATGTTATAGATATGGAAGTTAAGTTTCCAATGGATCAAACGGTTCATAATTTCGACATTCCTACATCAAGATACAAATATTTTTGTGAAGCCGTACAAATCTGAAGTTGACGACATGACAGAATTTGAAGTTAGCTTCAAAATAATATCTGAGACGATTTACATTGTGTTCTATTCCGAATTTCGGACATGTCTTATATTTCGAAGTCTAGTTACCATGAAATTTAACGGTTTGTGATTTAGACATTCCTACATCAAGATACAAATAATTTAGTGAAGTTGTGCAAATCTGAAATTGTTGTCGTGACAGAATTTAAAGCTATATTCATAATAATATCTGGGATGATTCTCAAAGTTTTTGATTCCGAATTTTGGATATGTTATATATTTGGAATTTTGGTTTCCATAAAATTAAACGGTTCATAATTTCAACATTTATACACCAAGATATAATTTCTTTTGTGAAACTGCACAAATCTGAAACTATCAGCATGTTGGAATTTAAAGCTAGATTTAAAATAATATCTGGGATGATCCTCAAAGTGTTTGATTCCAAATTTTGGATATGTTTTATTATTTGAAGTCTAGTTTTCATGAAATTAAACAGTTCATAATTTCGACTTTTCTACACCAAGATATATTTTTTTTGGTGAGACTACGCAAATCTGAAATTTCCAACGTGGTGAAATCTAAAGTTGGTTTCAAAATACAATTTGGGTTGATTCTGAAGGTGTTTGATTCTTGTTTTGGATATGTTTTATATATTGAATTTTAATTTTTGAGAAATCAAACGGTTCATTATGTGGACTCTCCTACGACAAGATATGAATCTTTCGTTGCGAGTGCGTAAAGCTGAAAATTATGCGACCAATATAAATGTCGGGCAATGTAAAGCAAAAGAGAAGCAATATTATTTAAGATGAAATAAATATCCACTAGGTCAATCTAACATAAATATAAATGTCGGGCAATGTAAAGCAAAAGAGAAGCAATATTATTTAAGATGAAATAAATATCCACTAGGTCAATCTAACATAAATATAAAAGGGAAGATAATGCTAATATCCTAATCTAAACAAAACTTGTAGTTGATAAATCCTTGACAGCTAGTCTCCAGGTTCTTCTTCTTCTCCTCCAAATTGGCCGAATCTTCATTAGTCAGCAAATTTACGTTGTCATATGTAGAGACCTCAGTCTCGGCAGCTAAAACTTTTGCCTGAATCTCTCCAACCTCCTTTTGAGTCGCTTCTATAACACCTTCGAGGTTCTCCCTCTCTTGTTGTAATGTCTGCAACTTCTTCACAACTCTCTTCAGATTCTTTTCACTAGAGGAAACTTTCTTGATTTTCTCACTTGCTTCAATTTTGAACGACTCGAGAAGCTCTTTAGCTTTAGAAATCAACTCTAGCTTCTCATCTTCACTCGTCTTATCAGTCATGTTGGATCGCTCTTGGTCATATGACGCGACAAGCTCAAAAAGAGAATCCAGTAAACTCTCTAATGGAGAAAGATCCAAAATATTCGTCTTCTTCATATCCTCGAAAATATCAATAATTTGCTACCTATAAGGTGAAAGCAATTCTGCACGAGTTTTGGAGAGTATATTACAAATGTCCTCCCAAAGTCCCAAGATGAATTCCTTTTTGCGATTAAAGACAATGCTCTTTCCTTCAAAAATAGACACCATTGTATTTTTCATTGGTGGAACGCGAGTTATCTCATTTGGAGTTTGTATTTTTAGGGCTTCGTCATGAGGAAGAGATGATGCCTTTGAAGACGACTTCGCTTTAGATGTAGGCCCTCCAATAGATTCATTACTCACTTGCGGCTTATCATGTGCGGATACCATCGGATGCCCAATGACATTTAACTGCATAAGGAAAATGCAAAGAGAGTGAATATTTTCGATTCGGTAAATTAAAAAATAAAAAGAAAGGGAAAGGTGATTGTATTTTTACCTCCTTATTACAAGCTGTATGTGTTCTTAAGGGACTATCAACACTTGGAACCTCTACGATCTCTACTGGGTTAGGCTGTTTCCTTTTCCAATTTTGATCTTCATTAGTACTCTGGCTTGTATCTTGAGGAACTTGCGTGCTAAATGGAAGAACTGGAGGGTGCTTTTCTATATCCGTTGAAGTGCACACCACCTCTTGCAAAGCTGCCTTTGAGAATTTAAGCTTCCTTTTTTTATGTTGTTTAACTACTTGGGATTGGAGTGGGTGGCTCTTTATCTTTTGGGAGCGTTTTTCAAACACCTTGATCTTCACCTCCCAACGGAGTAGTAGACTTTAGCCCAACATTGTCTGCCAAAGCTTGTAAATTATTCTTGAGAAATTTTCCATGCGCTGTCTCCCACCACGACATATAATTGGTAGAGAAATGCTTCTCCAAATGATCCCCTGTTCGGGGATGGGGGGAAACCGCATGTGACATAGACCGATACAGTGTGAAAATTCTCCAAAATTTGAGTCCTTCATCTAGAGAGGCGTTACAGATATCATTCTCCAAAACATCGGGGATGTTCTGGTAAATACCAAATTGACGACCAAACCGATGAGGGCTATATAGCTCGATGATGAATGAGTTACCACACCTCAAAGGGAGGTAATTAAAACGTAAGCTCATGAAGTAATTTGAATCCAACTCTTGAGGGATCGTTATCCACATAATAATAAGGACGAGAATTGGTTAACATTGTTCGTGTCCAAACTATATCCTCCCCAGTGTGGATGCGTTTTCTCGCATCCTTCTCGTCAAAGTACCTCGCAGCTCCCTCTCCGGAGTATGCTACCATCAAAGGGACAGACGGACCCTTAGCAAGTGGATAATGGGTTTTGAAGTAATGTGCAAGCCAGCCGTAAACATAATGAATGGGAAAAAAAACTTTGACTTGATCAAGTTGGGAAGAACACGAAATCTTATTCAAACCATGATAAATACTCTCCAAAACTGGGACCGCAAGGCTAATCTTTCGCCGGCCTGCCATCGTGCTTGCCATCTTAAAAGTCTCGGGACAAATGAAGTTTTCTGCCTTGGGAAACACAAAGGCACATAGCCAAATTGATAAGAATGATGCTACATGAGTTTCATCTTTCTTGTCAGCCCTCACCCTAAGCTTGGAGAATATAACTTCTTGATCACTCGACCACCTCGTTGTCTCGGGAATAACTTCGTTAGGATTATGTGTCGACTTTAGGCGTTCAGATTTCTTTTCCTTTCGCAGTGGGGCAGGTTTATATATTAAAGTTTTGTTATACCAAAAATTTTTCCACTTACTGAAGGAGACCTTTTGGTTAGCACTCGTACCATCCTTAAGATGATGAAAGGCAGCAAATAAATACTCGCAAGATCGAGGGATAAATCTTATCTATTTTTCGTCCAAACCAATAAGTTCTCTTGTCTCAGGTACCACTTCTTCATACGGAGAACCCACAATGGGCAGACCTCCAAGGATATGTAAGTCCCAAAGAGATATAGATAGTTCTCCAGCTGATGTAAGAAGCGTGTTCGTCTTGGGGCACCAAGCCTCACAAAATGATTGCAAAATGTTTGAGTTTCGATCATAAGTGAAAAGTGAGGCATAGACAACATCATAAATCTTTGATGTACTCAGGGTTTGTTGGCTTCCACCAAGTACATCTTCAGCCCATTCCCAATACCCTTGAATATGATGATACTCGCCCTCGATTGTTGTTCCGTTTCCCAACGTACTTCGCTTTGAATTATGCGACGTCCTAAGTTTGAAAAGGTGCTAGCAATGCTTACGTGGCGATAGATTGGTGCTTGGAGGGACCACATCTTGGACAATGGATTAGAAGTTGATTTGTTCTCCAAGGTCCAGTTTTCTACATAAAGGGAGTTCCTCAAAGAAGGCCATAAGGCTGTATACCGGCCAACCTGTGGGGTGTGAACCAAAAGTTTGGTTTGTTCTATGCCATTTTCGGTCTCGATTATGAGATATCTGAGTTTGGAGGAATGTGAGGTATAGTCTCTGAAATTTTCCATCTTTTCGGTCTGCAAAAAAAAAAATCATCAAATCCAAATCAAGAATATTAGAATGGGCACAAAGGTCTAAATGGATTAAATGGTCTCCGATAGTCGGGCCCTATCGAGAGTAATATCTCCGATAGTCGGGCCCCATTGAGAGTAATCTCTCTGGTAGTCGGGCCATATTGAGAGTAATCTCTCCGGTAGTCGGGTCACATTGAGAGTAATCTCTCCGGTAGTCCTTCCACATTGAGAGTAATATTTCCGGTAGTCGGGGCACATTGAGAGTAATCTCTCCTGTAGTCGGGCCACATTGAGAGTAATATATCCAGTAATCGGGCCACATTGAGAGTAATCTCTATAGTAGTCGGGCCACATCGAGAGTAATCTCTCCGGTAGTTGGGTCATTTTGAGAGTAATATCTCCGGTAGTCGAGCAACACTGAGAGTAATCTCTCCGGTAGTCGGGCCATGAGAGTAATCTCTCCGGTAGTCGGGCCATGAGAGTAATCTCTCCGATATTTGGACGGGAATAAGTACTCATCCCTTCACACCCTAAGATTGGCTTCTTCATGCATGGATCATCTTGTTAAACAAGAATACATCCTTCTTGTTTGACCTACAAAAAGCCAAAAAAGGATCATAAAGGAAGAAAAGTATAAAGAAAAAATTACCTTCGCGTTAATGCTTCCGAGTTTACAAAAATAGACTCAAGTGGCTTACAAATACTACGAATTGATACCTATAATTTGAGATTGAGGGGCTATTTATATAGATATTGCAGGGAAGCTATTCAAAAAAAGCTGCTCGATGTGGGATCAGAAAGTATTGGAGTCCAACAAAATAAGGAATCCTAATCCATGTAGAAAAAGCTCTACTGCCGATGAAATTTTTCAATAGTTATACTTAATCTAACGTGCCAATTTTTCCCCAAAGCTATCAAAGACATGAAATTCACTCACATCCTTTATATTCTCACGTGATGTAGTATTTGTTGACTCACACGGAAATACATTGCTAGGAGAAAAAGACAAAATCTCTTTTATTTATTTAAGCTAAGTGAGCACTAACAGGACTCAATAAGAACACAATGCTACGAGATTGGAGTCAAGTTCGTACAGTTCAGAACTACGTGTATGTATATACTTCAAGCCTCGTCTTTAAAGTCCGTATCTCGATGAATCTTGAAGTAGGGGCATTTGTAAGCATTTAAATTTTATTGAATTTAAATTCAATAAAATAATTTGAAGTATATGTTAAATATGTTAGTTCAAATAAATACTACGGTCTATTATAATTGAATTAATATATAAGTCCAACATATATGGATTAAATAAATAAGTCTTAATCCATTGGGCTAGCCCATTTAGTTGGCCTACAAATGATGAGCCCACTTCATTAGGCCCAATATGCCATCTTCCTAGAGGCCCAGTTTGGTACCACGTGTCAAATGATGTGGCGCGCTTAGTCAAACAGAAGAGCCAATGGGATCATGCCACATGTCAAAATGACAAGGCATGCCAAGTCACATTAAAAGGCCAATGAAACTGTGCTACATGTGCAAGTGACATGTTCTGGCCAATCAAATGCGGCCATGTCATACTTCAATTTGATTGGTCGGAAAGAGTTTGTTCTTATCACAACTCTTCCCTCCCACAACTATAAATAGAGGTCTTCATAACCCAGAAAAGAGACTAGAAGTTATAACAACAAGCAAGAGAGAGCTCGTGGATCAAACGCCTTAAATTTCTCTACAAGTTTCAAGCTTCAAGAAATCAAGTTCAAGTTCAAGATTAAAAACGAAGAACAAAGAACGAATCAAGGTCAAGTTCAACCAATCAAGCTCAAGCTCAAGAACAAGATCATCGTTCGTGACAACAAATATAGATTCAAGATCAAGCTCAAAGACCCTTGAACTTATTTATTATTGGAAGGAAGAATCAGAGGATTCATAAAGATTGTAACACTCAAATATTCGAAATAAAATACTTTGGTTGTTGCAATATTTTTCGATCCTGATTTTATTTTCTCGACACAATTTATTGTCTACAGCTCCAACGAAGAAAAACCAGTTCAGCTGTTAAATAGTCTATTCTAGACTTCTAAGGCCAAACATTCTCTTGCTTACCTACTAACACATTCACATATTACCATCGGCTGCAAAAAGGAGTTGAGGAAAGTGATTCACTGTACCTTTGGTAACATAAACCCATCTCTGTGTAGAAATAGGATGGACTCTTGGCTCTTGGGAATCCTCCATTCTCCAATCCCAATCAGGGGCAGATGTAGCGTCTAACCGACAGAACCCATAACTTTCGATGTGAAAAAAATTTTGTGTGCAAAAATCCACCAAAATTGCAAAAATTGTGAATATGTATAAGAACCTCAAATATTGAACCCATAAGATTTAAATCCTGGATCCGCCTCATAAGATTCCAATACTGTCAATGGCATTCATTCTGCATCAACAAGCATATCAAGCACATTCACAGAATCTGGGGTGACACAAATGCATAACACCAACTTAAAGACAACAAATATTACTTTTCAAATAAATACCATCGACAGTATTGGAATTGTAAGTCATAAGTGTTGCAAACATACTATTTCAAGAATAATGAACTTGCAAGCATCGGACTAGCAAGGCAGGAAATACACAACATTGGATAATGAACTCCAAATTATGATCGAATCTGTATTTTCTGTTCCAAACAAGGACACAGTGAAACAAGCTTTTGCTGCAAAATCTAAACTGTACAAGATTAGATAGCCACTTTTTTTTTTTTTTGGATAACCAAGAAATTCCCGAGAGTCAACGGCGCATGTTAAAACACATCGCGAACAAAATCGTAGTATTTAAGTGGAGAAGTATAGAGTGCGGGAGGCCCATTATCATTTAAGGAGCCAGATTATATATGTATATATATAGCAACAGATATAGGCACTTAGGGATTTCCTACCATCAGACCCAAATAATTGCTAATTGGTAAAAAAAAGGAATCATCCAAAGCTTAAGCACTTCATATTCGGTTAGAGTTATAGCTATAGGCATCATATGACTGCTTATGGATAAAGTTGAAGTGTGCATTCAGGCAATAATTTATATAACTTCAAATAACCGAGGTAAGGAAAAGAAGAGCCGTCGGTTTCTTAAAGGATACTATGAATGCGAAAAGGATGATCAAAGCATCTGCAATTCCTTTCTTGCCATAGGCACAAAAAATACTTTCTGGAATCATCTTCCAGCTTTTCCTGGAGCCCGTTTAGATTAGCTGGAACAAAGTAGCTTTTAAGCACAAGTACTGAAAAACAGCTTTTAAGTGTTGAAACTTATTTTATAAATAAGCAGTTACCTATTTGGATAAAAGTGCTGAACCTTAAAAAAAATTGTTGAAGTATTTGATCAACAAGTGCTCGCAAGAACTTTTTTCTGTTAAAAAGACAAAAATATCCTTAAAGCTGTTAACATTATAAAGGAGCCGATTACGACAATATATTTGATTCATATAATAAATGTAAATAAAAAATAATTTTGTATTTTAACATGATTTCAATTGAAATGATTACTTAAGATAGTTTTTACAAATATAATTCTTGAACGCTCATTTTTAGTTTGTACAAAAAAGGAAAGAAAAATAATTTGTTCCTCTAACTAATAAAGATTCAGAATATAAAATCATTGCATCAAATTTTCAGTTAACCCCGAACAGTTGAGCTACATGCACAAATCACAAATGACAGTGATCTAACTTTAGATCTTAACTCGGTGTTATTATAGTTCGAATTGAATATCTATGTTGAAATCGAGTCCTACTACTCTTTAACTTCAATCAATCAAGTATTACTATTCTTTAATATAAATCGTTCTAATTTCAACCACTTAATTATATGCATATTTCAAGAGAACAAAACAAAATAACATTTCTCAATTGGAATGTAAAATAATAAATATTAGTGTTTTAAAAGATTCATACAACTACAAGTATCAAGCTTCACAAATTTCATTAGTAAACAAATCGCGACGACCCATCCAAACAAGATCACTTTGCTCTTCCACATTTTCCGCATTTATATTGTTATTAGCTCTTAAAGATGTATCAACATCAGGATCAACCCATGGAACATATCTCTCATTCTCAGCTGCTCCAAGTGCATCATCCATATTGCATTTCTTTCTAATATAGTTATGAATGACCATAGTAGCAAGTACGATGTCTCTTTGAGTGTCGATGTGATAGAAAGGCATGTCTCGCAAAATAGACCATCTTGCTTTCCAAACCCCAAATGTACGCTCTACAATATTTCTAGAAGAAGAATGCAAATAGTTAAATTTTTCAATTCGCCCCCTTGGTTCTCGTAATTGTCTTGTTGCACAGCGACGGAATTGTGCTAGGTGATATCTCACATTATCTCCTTTGTATGGAGCCATATATCCCTTCATATGCGGATATCCTGCATCAACTAGATAATTTTTATTTCCAATTTGACGTGGAAAGTTGAGTTCTGGTCTACGAAGGGCCTCACCAAATATACGACTATCGTGAGCTGCTCCTTCCCACCCAGCCCATGCAAATGCAAAACACATATTAAAATCTACGACAACAAGGATATTTTGAGTCGGATAACCTTTACGTTCAATATATGGTATCTCTTGACCTTGCGGTAATCTTGCTTTAACATGTGTGCCATCAAGTGCTCCAATACAATTCTACACACATTTACAAGTGTAAATTTAACTTAAGTTAGTAATACTTATAAAAGTTAAGTTATAAGTTTAATAAAAAAGAATTATGTAAAAATATTTCTTACTCTAAAGAAAGTGAGATATCGATCATTACATGGCTTGTGAGCTCCTGCACCATCATTATAATTTTGATGCGGTCTAATTATATCTCTTGCAAGCTCACAAATGACCTTTAAAACACTATGAAAGTGTTTATGAATTGTTTCTCCCGAATGTTGAAAGATTTCCTGTATCAATCGATTTCCAGCTCCATGTGCACAAGTCATCAAGAACATGACTAACATCTCGTGTATAGACATTCCACGTGTGGGTTTAAGCCCATACTTTTCAGTTAAGTCATTCGATAGATCAACAAACACCGACTTCCTCAATCAAAAATTTTCATAACAAGGAGTCTCATTTCCTCTTAATATCTCTTGAATAAATACATTTCCAGAGCGACTAGATGTACGACAAGGTTCCTTGCATAGGTATTTTTCGTAATACACCAAAATTACCTGCTATTTGACATAAAGCCGTCCATTCCGTCCAACATGCCAATACACTTCTCGATGGATGTCTCGTCAACTGCAGGAGATGTAGCAGTGCTTTTGTTATACATAAACTCTATGAGAGAGTGTATGTCCTCTTTTATTAATGTTGCAGCTGTTTTTTTCTTACTCTTTCTTACTTGACTACTGGTGCTAACACCATCAGTTGATTTTTGTCTTTTTAGTGATGGCTCTGGAAACATAATAGAATTTACATTCTGTAGATCATCACTTTCACCGCTCATAATTAAGGAACAAAGATCTTTCGCTCATATGGTTTCACTACGATGCACTGTTTGCTGATGCTGTTGCCACAGGAGAAAGAGCACGTGCAACAAATCAAGAACAATCATCCAGCATTGGAATTAATCTTGGAATCATCATCTATAACATTTATTCCTTCTTCGTCAAGATTAATTTCAATGCTGGATGATTGTTCTTGATTTGTTGCACGTGCTCTTTCTCCAGTGGCAACAACATCAGCAAACAGTGCATCGTAGTGAAACCATATGAGCGAAAGATCTTTGTTCCTTAATTTCTTATATTTTGCATTCTCCTGTAAAAAGAGAAAATCAAAACTACTTTAATCAAACTGATAAAATTAACAATGAAAAAAAAAAAAAGAATTACACATATAATAATGTGAAAGATGTACCTTAATTTTTTGGTGCCACCAATCATCATCTGCCATAATCGTATTTTTCGTGGCATCACATCCTAAACATGTCTCCCCTCTCATGAATTGCTTAAAAAGTGTCCATTCGCCTTTCATGTAATCCCAATGATTTTTCATTTTTTTATCATAGTCTTTCCCGTCTTCTTACAAAACTCGTCAACAAGACTTTTCCATCCATCTTTATTTAAGTAAGTGTTTCATCTATTTTCTTTTCTAACCTCTTGCTCACAATACTCAATAAATATAATATGTGTATCATCGTCCCACTTGGCGTTGTCCGGCATAATTGAATGTAAATAATCTGAATAAGGTAGAGCAACCAAGAAGATGAGACTGAAGTTGCATAAAGAGAGCCTAAAAGGGCCTTGTGTTTGCTAATCTAATTGACATATAATATGAAGTTTAAAGCTTATTTTAAGTTGAAACCTCCATACAGAAATACAAGGATAAAACAGTACAATCAATGACCACACATATGTATGTTAGTTTGTAAAGCACAGCCATTCCTAAGCCCAATAAATGAGGTTAGTTATGGTAAGTTTATGGACAACATAAAATTAGTCTAATAGATTTAGAGGATTCATAATTTCATATAACCATTTACAACTAGCTTTTTGAATTGCAATGCAGTTGATATATTGTAACGACTCAGTCCGTCTCTACGTAGAACCTGCATTATAATTATAGTTATTGACTTGTTATAGGTTGATTATTCTGTTATTGATGTGTTAGAGTCGATAGGCTTGAAATCGAAGGGTTGTAGTGAGACTTCAGTCATGTAGCCTTTAAAGATAGCCTTACAATGGAAAAAGTCAACTGAGAGTTGACTTATTGGGAAACGACTTTGGAATGCAGATTTTATGGCTCAGATAGCTTCGTTAGGTAATTTGGGACTTAAAAGTGTGTTCAGAATATTTTTGTGACGTCCGGTGTAGAATTAGGCTTGAATTGGCGAAAGTTAGTTTTTGGCGATTTTCGGTTGGCAGTGGAAAATAGGCTATCGGCGTCGGAATGGAATTTTGACAGTTGGAACAGGTTTGTAATGTCATTTTGGATATGTCTGCAAAATTTCAGGTCAATCGGAGTTGTTTTGGGTAGTTTCGGCACCGTTGATGGAATTTAGAAAATTCCAAGTTCATAGGCTTGAATTCGATGTGTTTTTGGGGTTTTGATGTTGTGTTTGATGTTTTGAAGGCTCGACTAAGTTTGAATGATCATATATGATGTGTTGGTAAATTTGGTTGGGGTCCCGAGGGGCTCGGGATGGTTTCGGGTGGTTAACGGGGAGTTTGGAATGGTTTTGATATTGCTGATGTTGTTACTGGTGTTTTTGCACCTGCGGATGGGGAGCCGCAGGTGCGGTTCCGCAGGAGCAGACATGGCACCGCAGGTGCGGAAGTTTTGCTGAGTGAGAAGATTCCGTAGGTGCGAGTTAATTGAGGTAAGGTTTTTGGACTCTAAACTCGTTTATATGTGATTAAAGGGTGGATTTATGGTGGAAAATTTGGGAAAAATCAGTGCAATTGGGTAATTAGGACTTGGGATAAGAGGCTTTAAAATGGGGATTTGAGGGGTCATTTGGACTTCGAATTTAGTGTTCTTTATATGTACAGACTCGTGAGATGATGGAGAATAGTTTTGTATAAAAATTTCTGAGTTTCGTGACATTGGCCCGGGGGTCGGGTTTGACCAATTTCGGGATTTTTGAGTATTTTTGATACATTTCGATTGGGATTAGTTCCTTAGCATATTATAATGATATACATCTGATTGTTAGTAGATTTGGAGCACTCGGAGGCCGAATTTAGAGGCAAGGGTACTGTGGAGTAGTATATTAGCTGGTTTTGAGTTAAGTAACGCTTCCAAACTTGGAACTGAGGGTTCGAAACCCCAAACTATCTGATATTTGATGTTAATAAAGGTGACGCACTTGCCAAGTGACGGGAATGCGGGCGTACACCGAATGTTTGTAGCCTGGCTAATCTCATGGCACTGTCTAATGGTTATCTCAGGTTGATATTTGTACTGTGAATGTGGTATTTACCTTGAACGCAATAGAAATCATGCTAAGTATAAATGTTAAGGCTTTACGCTGATATGTTAAGACCAGAACGGTTGATTATTACTGTATCTATTTATGATTATTGATTTCATGTACTCAGTCTTTCTATAGTATATGTTTCATGCCTAAGTCTCGTAAGTTGCTAGTTTATTCTATATTATCATTGGTTTAGGCTGAATGTCATTTGTTAGAGCATTGTGAGTGAGACTGGAATATACTGACTGAGTGAGGCTTGAAGCCTGGTTTTGAGACAGTTATGAGGTCAGACTGCACACCGCAGCGACCCTGGAGTCATGCCTTCGTTGGCTTGATGTAGCGCTTGGGCTGATAGGAGCCCCTCCGGAGTCTTTACACCCCCAGTGAGCGCACAAATATTGAGGGATGGATCTTTCCCGGGCATGGATATTATCGGAAGCTGATGTTATGTGAGGGATGGATCTTCTCTGGACATGGATCTTGTCCGAGTATTATGTTCCGGAGATGGATCTTGTCCGTGGGGCTGGATCAGACTTTTTCCTCAGTACTAGGTGACTGTGTCACTCGTGTTTATGTAATATTTGGGATGGACTTTCCCTAGGCCGGAAGGACGTATTCTAGTACTGAGTGGACCACCTTATGAGAGTTGAATTACTGAGTACACATCATTCTTGATTCTATATGAAGTCATGCTAGTATGTAGGGCTACAGTCACAAACCGATGCATCTTGTTTATTTTCTGATATATATTACTATCATGTCCAAGTTATATATGGTTGTTCAAATTATCGGAGGTTTAGTCCGTCACTACCTCTCAGCCCGTAGTTTTGTTTCGTTACTACTGAGTTGGTGTAATCACGTTACCCCCTGCACCTTGTGTGCAGATCCAGGTACAACGAAATTTAGCTCTGATCAGTGAGTAGAAGTAGTTTCATCAGAGTTGACGAGGTAGCAGCTGGCGACTGTGATCTCGTCTTCTCTTCCTTTTCTACCTATCATATTTATTTTCAGACTATGTTGTTCATTCCTTTTTTGTTGTATTAAGTACTAGTAGCTCATGACTGTGTGACACTGGATCCGGGGTTTGTAGGATTTGGGTTTTGATTTTTATAAAATTGTTCCAAATTTTGATTTATTATTATTATTATCCACAGACTTGTTAAGAATGATATTTTATTGGAAATTGCATTTAGCTTAGGTTAAATGGGTGGCTTGCCTGGTTCCATGACAGGCGCCATCACGACTCCGGAATTGGGTCGTGACAAGTTGGTATCAAACCCCTAGGTTAAAAGGGTCTCAGTAGTCATGAGCAGGTTTAGTAGAGTCTTGCGGATCGGTACAGAGACGTCTGTACTTATCTTCGAGAGGCTACAAAACCCTTAGGAAAGTCCCACATCTTTGAATTCTGTTGTGCGACTCCGTTGAACTCTGAAACTAAAACTTCTGTAGTTTTCATTCTCTCACAGATGGTGAGGACTCGTGCTATGATAGTGGTGACCAGACACCCGTAGGACCAGCCCGAGGTCGAGGCCGTGGTCGAGGACGGGGCAGAGGGAAGGGTGCAGCCCGCATAACAGCTGGAGAAACACCTGTGGACCCTCCCATTGCCCAGGAGCAGGTCCCCGTAGCTGAGATTCCAGTAGGGCAGACTCAGGCACCAGCTGTGCCCATTGTGATTCCGGGTCTTCAGGAGACCCTAGCCCAGATTTTGACGGTGTGCACCAGCTTGACACAGGCCGTCGCTATGTCCACTACTGCTACTACTTCTAAGGACGGGGGAGGCATCCAGACTCCAGCTGCCCGGACACCGGAGCAGGTCACCCAGGGACTTCAGACACCTGGGGCAGCTCTAGTACAGTAGATTGCTCCGGTACAGGATTATGTGGTCCCAGCTTTAGCTGATGATGAGCAACGTAAGTTGGAGAGGTTCAACAGACTCCAACTTCTGACTTCTAGTGGTACAGAGGGCGAGGATGCCCAGGCCATCTTGGACAAGAGTCAGAGGAATACTAGGTACTACAGGGATATTAGAGGCCAGTGGGGTTCCATTCACTACATTCCAATTTTTAAGAGATGCACTTGCTTGGTGGAAGGCCTATGAGAGGTGTAGACCCGCTGATGCATCGCCCCTTACATGGCACCAGTTCTCCATTCTCTTTCTGGGGAAGTATATACCATAGTCTCGCAGAGAGGAGCTGCGCAGAGAGTTCGAGCAGTTGCGTCAGGGAGACATGAACGTGACGCAGTATGAGATGAGGTTCTCTGAGTTAGCCCGTCATGCCATCTGGCTAGTTCCCACAGACAGAGAGAGGATTTAGAGATTTGTTGATGGTCTCGCTTATCAGCTACGAATTTTTCTGACCAGGGAGAGGGTATCCGGTGCTTCTTTTGAGGAGGTAGTTGACATAGCCAGGAAGATTGAGTCAGTGCGCCGCCAGGAGCGTGTTGAGAGAGAGGCCAAGAGTCCTAGAGGTCCTGGTAGTTATAGTGGTGATTACTCAAAAGGCCAGTCTCAGCACAGCAGAGGCAGACCATTCAGGCCTCCTTAGCCAGCTCGTCCAGCTTACAGTGGTGCTTCATCAGGACACGGTCCCCGTAGCTCTCATCCAGGCCGTTCCTCATTTAGTACACTTCCAGCCCAGAGCTCATCCCGGCCACCATCAGTTCAGGGTTCCTCAGCACATGTTTCTTCTAGCAGCTACTCTGGTTCCAGGGGTTCCCTTCAGTCCCCATCGTCATTTGCTGGGAGGGGCTATTTCGGGTGTAGGGATCCGGGTCACATCAATAGGTATTGTCCCCGCCTTTCTGGTAGTTCATTTAAGCACATGAGCCAGCTTCCAATTTCAGCACCAGTTTCTACATCACCTGCTTAGGCAACCAAGGGTGGAGGTCAGTAAGTCAGGGGCCGCTCCAGAGGGGGAGGTCGGTCAGGTGGAGGACAGGCCCGTTTCTATGCACTTCCGGGCAGACTAGATGCCATAGCTTCAGATGCAGTGATTACATGTATTATCTCAGTCTGTCACCGGGATGCTGTAGTATTATTTGATCCTGGTTCTACGTATTCATATGTTTCTTCATACTTTGCACATTTCTTGGATACGCCCCGTGAGTCTTTGTTTTCAGCTGTTCATGTGTCGACTCCGGTGGGGGATACTGTTGTGGTAGACCGGGTGTACCGGTCTTGTAGTATATCTATTGGGGGTCGGGAGACCCGGGCATATCAATTATTGCTTAGCATGGTTGACTTCGATGTAATTTTGGGCATGGATTGGCTATCTCCATTCCATGCGGTTCTCGACTGTCACACCAAGACCGTGACCTTAGTGATGCCCGGATTGCTGAGGATTGAGTGGAGAGGTTTAGTGGAGTATGTGCCTAGCAGGGTGATTTCCTTTCTGAAGGCTCAGCGTATGATTGGGAAGGGGTGTGAGTCTTATCTGGCCTTTGTGAGGGATGTTAGTAGTAAGACTCCTTCCATTGATTATGTTCTTATGGTCCGTGAGTTCCAGAACGTTTTCCCAGCAGACCTGCCAGGCATGCCACCTGACAGGGACATTGATTTTGGTATTGACTTATTGCCATAGACCCAACCTATATCTATTCCCCCTTACCGCATGGACCTAGCAGAGTGGAAGGAATTGAAGGAACAACTTCAGGAACTCCTAGATAAGGGATTCATTTGGCCTAGTGTGTCGCGTTGTGGTGAACCGATGTTGTTCATAAAGAAGAAGGATGGATCCATGCGTATGTGTATTGACTATAGGTAGCTGAACAAGGTTACGGTGACAAACCGGTTTCCTTTTCCCCGTTTTGATGACTTGTTTGATCAGCTTCAGGGAGCTAGAGTGTTCTCCAAGATCAACTTGAGGTCTGGGTACCATCAGTTGAAGATTCGGGATTCTGATATTCCTAAGACTGCTTTTAGGACCAGATATGGCCACTATGAGTTTCTAGTTATGTCTTTTCGGCTGACCAATTCCCCAGCCGCGTTCATGTATTTGATGAACAATGTGTTTCAGCCTTACCTTGATTCATTCGTTATTGTGTTCATTGATGACATCCTGGTGTACTCTCGTAGCCAGGAGGAGCACACTCAGCATTTGAGGGTTGTGTTCAGAGACTGAGGGAGGAGAAACTTTATGCAAAGTTCTCCAAATGTGAGTTTTGGCTTGGTTCGGTAGCTTTCTTGGGTCACGTGGTGTCTAGTGAGGGCATTCAGGTTGACCCTAAGAAAATAGAGGCGGTGTAGAGTTGGCCCAGACCGTACTCAGCTACGAAGATTAGGAGTTTCCTGGGTTTGGCGGGTTATTACCGTCGCTTTGTGGAGGGATTTTCTTCTATTGCTTCACCTTTGACCAGATTGACCTAGAAGGGTGCTCCATTCAGATGGTCCGATGAGTGCGAGGAGAGTTTTCAGAAGCTCAAGTCAGCATCGACTACAGCTCCGGTATTGGTATTGCCTACGGGTTCGGGTTCTTACACAGTCTATTATGATGCTTCTAGAGTTGGATTGGGAGAGGTTTTGATGCAGGACGATAGGGTGATTGCCTACGCGTCCAGATAGTTGAAGGTGCACGAGAAGAATTATCCAGTGCACAATCTTGAGTTAGCTGCCATCGTTCATGCCTTAAAGATTTGGCGGCATTACTTGTATGGGGTACGGTGTGAGATTTTCACTGATCATCATAGCTTGTAGTATTTGCTCAGGCAGAAGGACTTGAATTTACGTCAGAGGAGATGGTTAGAGCTTCTTAAGGACTATGACTTAACTATTTTGTATCACCCGGGGAAGGCCAATGTAGTGGCCGATGCCTTGAGTCGCAGAGCCGAGAGATTGGAGAGCCTAGCTTACCTTTCAGCAGCAGAGCGACTGTTAGTACTTGATGTTCAGGCTTTAGCGGGACAGTTGGTGAGATTGGATTTGTCATACCCTCCACACGTGGTAGCTAGCATGGCTTCCCGGTCTTCTTTATTTGATCAGATTAAGGAACGACATTATTATGACTGCCACTTGTTAGTTCTTCAGGATAGAGTTCGTCGGGGTGATGCCCGGGATGTGACTATCGGTGATGACGGAGTTATGAGGATGCAGGGCCATATTTGTGTGCCCAATGTGGATGGTATTCAAGAGTTGATATTAGCAGAGGCTCACTGTTCGCGGTATTCTATTCATCTGGGTGCCGTGAAGATGTATCAGGATCTGAGACAACAGTATTGGTGGAGACGGATGAAGAGAGATATTGTTGAGTATGTAGCACGGTGTCTCAACTGCCAGCAGGTCAAGTATGAGCACCAGAGACTAGGTGGATTACTTCAGAGGTTAGATATTCCGGAGTGGAAGTGGGAGCAGATTACTATGGACTTTGTAGTTAGGCTTCCACGAAATTCGAAGGGTTTTGATGCTATTTGGGTCATTGTAGATAGATTTACCAAGTCCGCACACTTCATTCCTGTCAGCACTTCTTATACTTCAGAGCGGTTAGCTGGTATTTACATTAAGGAGATTGTCCGATTGCATGGAGTTCCGATTTCTATTATTTCTGACAGAGGTACTCAGTTCACATCTCAATTTTGGAAGTCCGTATAGAGAGGTCTGGGTACTGAGGTAGAGTTGAGCACTGAATTTCATCCTCAGACCGACGGGCAGTCGGAACGAACTATTCAGAATTTGGAGGACATGTTACGGGCTTGTGTGATTGATTTTGGTGGTTCATGGGATCAGTTCCTGCCACTAGTGGAGTTTGCATATAATAACAGCTACCAGTCCAGTATTCAGATGGCCCCGTATGAGGCTTTATATGGTAGTAGGTGTAGATCTCCGGTTGGTTGGTTCGAGCCTGGTGATGCTAAGTTACTGGGCACAGATTTGATTCAGGATGCGTTGGAGAAGGTGAAGTTGATTCAGGAGCGACTTCGCACGACGCAGTCTAGACAGAAGAGTTATGCGGACCGGAAGGTTCTGGATGTGTCTTTTATGGAAGGGGATAAGGTACTGCTGAAGGTATCACCCATGAAGGGTGTTATGAGGTTCGGAAAGAGAGGAAAGCTAAGTCCGCGGTTTATTGGTCCTTTCGAGGTGCTTCAGAAGGTTGGAGAGGTGGCTTATAGACTCGCCTTGCCACCCAGTCTATCGAGTGTTCATCCGGTATTTCATGTGTCAATGCTCAGAAATATGTTGGTGACCCATCTCATGTGTTAGACTTCAGCACAGTTCGGCTCGAGGATGATATGTCTTATGAGGTGGAGCCAGTGGCTATCTTGGATCACGAGGTCAGAAAGTTGAGGTCAACGGAGATAGCTTCAGTGAAGGTGCAATGGAGAGGTCAGCCAGTAGAGGAGGCTACTTGGGAGACAGATCGGGAGATGCGGAGCATATATCCTCACTTATTTGAGACTCCAGGTATGTTTCTAGACCGGATCGAGGAAGAAGGTTTGTTTAAGAGGAGGAATGTAACGACCCGGTCCGTCATTACGTAGAACCTACATTATAATTGTTGTTATTGACTTGTCATAGGCTGGTTATTCTGTTATTGATGTGTTAGAGTCGATAGGCTTGAAATCAAAGGGTTGTAGTGAGAATTCAGTCATGTAGCCTTTATAGATAGCCTTATAATGGAAAAAGTCAACTGAGAGTTGAATTATTGGGAAACGACCTCGGAAAGAGGATTTTATGGCACAAATAGCTTCGTTAGGTTATTTGGGACTTAGGAGTGTGTTCAGAATATTTTTGTGATGTCCGGTGTAGAATTAGGCTTGAATTGGCGAAAGTTAGTTTTTGGTGATTTCCGATTGGCAGTGGAAAATAGGCTATCGGGGTCGGAATTGAATTCTGACAGTTGGAACAGGTTCATAATGTCATTTTGGTTATGTCTGCAAAATTTTAAGTCAATCGAAGTTGTTTTGGGTAGTTTCGTCAACGTTGGTGGAATTTAGAAAATTCAAAGTTCATAAGCTTGAATTCGATGTGTTTTTGGGGTTTTGATGTTGTGTTTGATGTTTCTAAGGCTCGACTAAGTTTGAATGATCATATATGATTCGTTGATATGTTTGGTTGGGGTCCCGAGGGGCTCAAGATGGTTTCGGGTGGTTAACGGAGAGTTAGGAATGGTTTTGATATTACTGATGTTGCTGTTACTGATGTTTTCGCACCAGCGGATGGGGAGCCGCAAGTGCGATTCTGCAGGAGCGGACATGGCACCGCAGGTGCGGAAGTTTTGCTGAGTGAGAGGATTCCGCAGGTGCGAGTTAATTGCCGCATCTGCGAGGCCGCAGGTGCGGGAGGTCGATCGCAGGTGCGGAAGTTGAGGTCCTTGGGATTTTCCGCAGGTGCGCACCTGGGATCCGTAGGTGCGAGTAAGTGGTCTCAGGTGCGGAACCACTGGTCAGAAAGTATAAAAGCGTGCCTTCGCGAATTTTAGCCATCTTTCTCAATATTTCATCCGGGTTTCAAGCTTTTTGAAGGGTTTTGAAGAGGGGATTCGATAGTTCTTCGTTGAGGTAAGGTTTTTGGACTATAAACTCGTTTATATGTGATTAAAGGTCGGATTTATGGTGGAAAATTTGGGAAAAATTAGTGCAATTGGGTAATTAGGGCTTGGGATTAAGAGGCTTTAACATGAGGATTTGAGAGGTCATTGGACTACGCATTTAGTGTTCTTTATATGTACAGACTTGTGAGATGATGGAGAACAATTTTGTATATATGAGTTTAGGGACGTGGGTCCGGGGGTCGGGTGACCAATTTTGAGATTTTTGAGTCTTTTTGATATATTTCGATTGGGATTAGTTCCTTAGCATATTATAATGATATATACAATCTAGAATTCTCACTTTCGGGTTCAATTCTAGATTCATAGATAGTATTCAATTGGTGATAAAGCAATCAAATAATTAAGTGCATGATTGAATAGATAAACTAAGAATTAAAATATATATTCAAATAACAATAGTCATGAAAGAACCACAACCCTCGAACGTGAAGTTTAGCTCCACATAGACATGGTAGCCATACAATAAATCATACAAAGAAACATAAAAATTACTATGTTTGGTGGAAGAAAAGATGAAACCCAACCTCCACGACGGCTTTGTGCTCTCCCTTCATCAAACATTCCTCTCAAAAATGTTCTCTCTCCTCCAAAATAGGTTTAGGACCCCTTTTATACGATTTAGGACTGTGTAGGGCTGAAATAGCCAAGTCCCAGATGAAATAGGACAAGTCCCCACTTTGAGCGTACAGGGCAACTTCTAGCGCTTGTCTTTCCACTAAATCTAGTAAAGTTTCACGTTCAAAGTACGAATTCCTTGTTTCTTTTTCTTTGAATTCTATCTCTCTTTTGTGTTTTTCATTTGGGGGGACAAATACCAAAGGGTGTCCTCGCTTTGTCCTTTTTTGCTTATTTTTCTTTTTCTTTCTTCCGCATTTAATTCAATTTTTACACCGCTTTGTTCCTAAACAGTTAAAATATAATATTAAGCACAAAGTAATATAATTAATACGCAAAAGATGATTAAACGTGTTATAATGTGAGGCAACAATGAGTAATATAAGTATTTTTGAATGAATTAACATCACGTTCCTCCTCCATTTCTATCTCCAAAACCAAATCCACCATGCACATCATCTTACTCCCAAAATGTCGCTCCAATGTGGCCGTTGAAATCTCCTCGTATGAAAAGCTTCTCGGTATGCGGGATACCACGCACCATCTCATCCAAATCCTCCTAAAAACGCCTCTTGACTTCCTCATCCAAGCCTGCTTGGGTTGCATACACACTAATTATGTTCAAAGTTAAACCTCCAACAACTAGATTAATAGTCACCAACATGTCATTCATCCTCCTAACCTCCTGTCACGGCCCAAAACTAACCCTGTCGTGATGGAACCTAACGTAGTACTAGGCAAGCCGACAAACTACCAAAACCAATCAATATTTTCATTTTTAAGACGAAACCAAAGCTATTTAACAATAAACCTGCATAAGGAGTTTAAATCAAAACAAACAGTGAGGAAAGAAAGCACGACATCGGAGTGTCACTAGTCCTGAGCATCTACTAAAACCGTATGACAACATCAAGACTAATATAGCTTGGAAATAACTGAATACAACTAAGGGAGGATAAGGGTGAGAAAAGCAGGGCTCCAATCGCTAGGCAGCTACCTTACTAACTCTGATGGATCTGCCACTGAGTAATGAACACCCACTACCGGGTTCAGAAAATACCTTGATCTGCACATAAGGTGCAGGGAGTAATGTGAGTACGCCAACTCAGTAAGTAATAGAAGTAAATAGAGACTGAGGAGTGGCGACGAGCAATAAAACATATACAGTTCATATCATGAAATCTCAGTAAAATAAAAAAGGTTTTTAAAATCATGGTTTTGAATCAACTCAGCTCATTTAAATCCAGCTTCAGTAAAACCATTTAAAACTTCTTTCAACAGTTTTCAACGAAGTGATGAAACAGTGAGTAAAAATGAAGAAAACATAAATAGTCCCTCGGGCAGAACTCACTCATATACAGCCCCTCGGGCAACATAAATCAAGAATAGCTCCTCGGCGAACATCACTCGTGAACAACCCCTCGGGAAAACCTCACAATCACTCATATGCAACCCCTCGAACATTACCTCACAATCGCTCGTAAACAGCCCCTTGTACACAATATTAATCACGAACAGCCCCTCGGGCAAAACATCATATTACTCACTCAGGGTACCCGCGCTCACTGGGGGTGTACAGACTCCGGAAGGGCTCCTACAACCCAAGCGCTATAACAAGCCACCTCGTGGCATAAATCAATCAGGCCCTCGGCCTCATAACAAGCCACCCCATGGCATAAATCAATCAGGATCGCGGCCTCACAAAAATCATGAATTAATAACAGCATGTTGTGGCGTGCAGCCCGATCCCATACTATCCTCACAACATAGGCCCTCGACCTCACTCAGTCAGAAACTTCTCAAGCCACTCGGGCTATCAGTAAAATAGGGTGCTCAGCTCAAAATATCATTTTATGCATCAAAATGGAGTAATAAAGACTGAGTTATGAAATCAGAAAACACAACATGACTGAGTATAGATCTTAAATCAAAAACAGTGAAAGGATAATAAGAAAAAGGCCCTAAGGTCTAAACAGCTCTGGCACAAGGCCCAAATATGGCATTCAGCCCAATTTATAGGAAATTCTTTCTAAAACACGTAAGTATCATATAATTTAAGTCAAATACGCAACTTTATAGTTGCTACGTGACAGATCAAGTCACAATCCCCAATAGTGTACGCCCACACGCCCGTCACTGGCATGTGCGTCACCTCAAAATAGTAAAACAATGTGAAATCTGAGACTTCATACCCTCAAGACTAGATTTACAATCATTACTTACCTCAATCCGAGCAAAATCCTACTCTGAAATGCCTTTGCCACTCGAATCGGCCTCCAATCGACCTGAATCTAGCCACAGTTAATTCAATTTAGTCAATACTAATTATAGGAATTAATTCCATATGAAAATACTAATTTTTCAAACAAAATCCAAAATTTAACTCAAAGTCGCCCGTGAGGCCCACGTCTCGGAATACGACGAAACTCACAAAATCCGACAACCCATTCAACCACGAGTCCAACCATACCAAAATTACTAAATTTCGATAACAATTCGGCCTCCAAATCTTTAAATCTTATTTTTAAGCTCCAACTATGGGCCTCCTCAAGAATTAACTCCCGAAGCCCATCCACGTTGGGCACACAGATACGTCCCTGCATCCTCATTACCCCGTCATCTCCTATAGTCACATCTCTGGCATCACCCCGCTAGACTCTATCCTGAAGAACCAAAAGGTGGGAATCATCATACTGGCACTCTCTGATATGGTCATGAAGGGAAGGTCGAGCAACCACACAAGCTAATACCCGGCAAGGCTCGGAAAGATCCAATCTCACAAACTGACTCCGGAGGGGCTCCTACAACCCAAGCGCTATAACAAGCCACCTCGTGGCATAAATCAATCAGGCCCTCGGCCTCATAACAAGCCACCCCATGGCACAAATCAATCAGGACCGCGGCCTCACAAAAATCATGAATTAATAACAGCATGCTGTGGCGTGCAGCCCGATCCCATACTATCCTCACAACATAGGCCCTCGACCTCACTCAGTCAGAAACCTCTAAAGCCACTCGGGCTATCAGTAAAACAGGGTGCTCAGCTCAAAATATCATTTTATGCATCAAAACGGAGTAATAAAGACTGAGTTATGAAATTAGAAAACACAACATGACTGAGTATAGATCTTAAATCAAAAACAGTGAAAGGATAATAAGAAAAAGGCCCTAAGGTCTAAACAGCTCTGGCACAAGGCCCAAATATGGCATTCAGCCCAATTTATAGGAAGATCTTTCTAAAACACATAAGTATCATATAATTTAAGTCAAATACGCAACTTTATAGTTGCTACGGGACAGATCAAGTCACAATCCCCAATAGTGTACGCCCACACGCCCGTCACTGGCATGTGTATCACCTCAAAATAGTAAAACAATGTGAAATCCGAGACTTCATACCCTCAAGACTAGATTTACAATCATTACTTACCTCAATCCGAGCAAAATCCTACTCTGAAATGCCTTTGCCACACGAATCGGCCTCCAATCGACCTGAATCTAGCCACAGTTAATTCAATTCACTCAATACTAATTATAGGAATTAATTCCATACGAAAATACTAATTTTTCAAACAAAATCCAAAATTTAACTCAAAATCGCCCGTGGGGCCCACGTCTCGGAATACGACGAAACTCACAAAATCCGATAACCCATTCAACCACGAGTCCAACCATACCAAAATTACTAAATTTCGATAACAATTCGTCCTCCAAATCTTTAAATCTTATTTTTAAATCCCTAGGTCCAAATCCCCAATTTACATCTCAAAAATATGAATCTGGTCGGATTATTCGATGATAATTCAATATTATGGAGTGGAAATGATCACAAGTGATTACCTCAAGATTTTCCATGATTTCTTGCTAAAAAAAAAATCTCCCCAAGCTGTGTTCTTTCACCAAAAAAACGTTAAACTGAGCTAAAAAAATAGAACAACATTAAAAACCCAATTCTGGTCGCCAAAAGCGAATTCCCGTCGCTAAAAGCGTCAAATCTGGTCGCTAAAGGTTCACACCAGATGTGATGCACCATCGGTCTTTAATTTCACTAAAAAGGTTCTAACTCCATCATACGAACTCGGAACTTGATGATTCCTGTTCCTATGAGTCACAAATAATAATGCGAACATAATACTTCAATCGGAACTCAACTCGGAGCTTATTTGCATAGTATGATACCCAATTTACACCTCAAAAATATGAATCTGGTCGGATTATTCGATGATAATTCAATATTATGGAGTATAAATGATCACAAGTGACTTACCTCAAGATTTTCCATGATTACTTGCTAAAAAAAAATCGCCCCAAGTTGTGTTCTTTCACCAAAAAATGTTAAACTGAGCTAAAAAAAAGAACAACATTAAAAACCCAATTCTGGTTGCTAAAAACGAATTCCCGTCGCTAAAAGCGTCAAATCTGCTCGCTAAAGGTGCACACCAGATGTGATGCACCATCGGTCTTTAATTTCACTAAAAAGGCTCTAACTCCATCATACGAACTCGGAATTTGATGATTCTTGTTCCTATGAGTCAAAAATAATAATACGAACATAATACTTCAATCGGAACTCAATTCGGAGCTTATTTGCATAGTATGATACCCATTTCGCTCATTAAATAATTAACTCATGTTTCGTGATAAAAACCCAATCGCGACTTGATGAAATTAGACCAAACTTTCTAGATCACTCCTATAATTCATTGTCAAAATTCCAGAAGTCTCGAAATCAGATTTCGATCTCTAGAAGTAAAAATGGACCTTTGGATCATTACATGTTTATGCTCAAAACAACAAAATCTCGCAGAAACTCTTCCAAAACTTATCCGAGCCTCATGGGACCCCAACCAAGTACTAACAAGTCCCATTATATGACACAAACTTAGTCGATGCCTCAAATTACATCAAACAATGCTAAAATCGTGAATCACACCCCAATTCAAGCTTAATGAAATTAAGAACTTCGAACTTCTATATTCGATGTCGAAACATATCAAATCAAGTCCAATTGACCTCAAATTTTGCACACAAGTCACAAATGACACTATGAACCTATTTCAACTTCCCGAATTCCATTTTGACCCCAATATCAAAATTTCCACTGCCGATCGAGAAACCCCAAACTTTCTATTTCGCCAATCCAAGCCTAATTCTACCACGGACCTCCAAATCACATTCCGTACGTGCTCCCAAGTCCAAAATCCCCTAAAGGAGCTAACCAAATCATAAAAATCTAAATCAGAGATCAAATACTAAAAAGTCAAAACTTGGTCAAACCTTTAAAATTTAAAGCTTCAATCTGAGAATTGTTCTTCCAAATTTATTCACATTATCTTGAAAATCAAAACTGACGATTACATAAGTCATAATACATCATATGGGGCTAGTCATGCCCGAAAACTGGCGAGCAAAGTGCAAATGCTCAAAACGACCGGTCGGGTCGTTACACCTCCACCACTAGTTCACGAAGGTCCTTATAGTTTGAAATTTCCCCTATTATGCGCCTTATCTCCTTCTCATCTCTTCCTTTTTCTTCGCTAACTATACAAATTTTCCAGTCAAAATTTCTATGTTCCAAGATCCCACTCTCAGCCTAGTAGCTCCCTTAGCCCTCTTACCCCCGCACCCCCGTCCCCGCACCCCCTCCCCTGCACTGGCACCCCCAAGGACAAGATCTTACCCTTCCACCGTTCACCAAAGCCACTATAATCTACGAGTCACTACGCAAGCACTATCCCGGAAATAAGCGACAAAAATAAAATGAATTACTGAAAAATAATCTACCACTAAAGGTCGCAAAACGGGTGAAGATTTAAAATAAAGGAACCAACGGGAACTGTAATCTACAACTAAAGGTCAGACAAATAGGTGAAGAAATAAAACAAGAGACTAAAGGAATTATAATCTACAACTAAAGAATAGACAAATAGGTGAAGAAATACAATACAAGAGCTAAAGGGGACTATAATCTACAACTAAAGATCCCAAAGATATGAAATAAAGATTCAAAAGAAAGATGTAAACATGTAAATAACAATATAAATAAGTAGGCAAAACTATCACTAATGCAATTAAATTGACAATCCTAGAAAAAATACTAACTAAAGAGGCAAGAACAAAATAGGCAGGCAAGGGGATACACTTACGTTAAAATATCAAAATAAGAGAGGAACAATAGAACCTGGATTGCAGCAAGGAGGGGTGTAATTCAATCGCAAAGTGATTCTTGTCCTATCCAAGATGACGAAGAAAATGGCAGTCTTTTTGATTCTATGATGTTGAACAAGAACCATTGATAAAAGAAAATTAAGGTGTCCGTAAAGTGAAACCCTGAAGTGAAAGTTAAAAAACTAATTAAATTAACCAAAAAAATTTAATGAACTTTATGTCTTTTAAGCAATTTAATTCCCTCAGTAATTGGTTAGCTTAGTTAAGTTAATTAAAATAGAAGACAAAATTAGGAACAACTCTCAGTGGGTCTTCAAATTCTAAAGAACACTTATTATTTTGTGAGTTATCATCTTATCTTCTAATGCTTGACTGTTTCAAAATTCAAGATAATTTAAAATATATTGTTGGCTTATAAATACCTCATTTTTATATTAAGACATGTGTTTTCAGAATTTGAAAATATTTTACAGAGAAATTTTGTTATGATAATATCTTTTTGTATTCCTAACCAAATTCATGAAATATTTATTTGGTTAAGGTGATTATTTACAAGTTTTCACGTTCTGACTTGTAGAAAAAGCTGATCAGTACTGCTCATGCTTATTCTTCCCCATTTTTCATCCTAGAGAAATAGCAAACTTGTTAAATTTAATAAAGAATACAGTACTAAAGGCTAGCACGTCAGAAGATCTCTTATGAAAGCTGTTTCAGACAATTCGTATCCTTTGCATTTTAGTTGCTATTTTTCTCCATGCGGATAGTAGTGGTTTCCATTGAAGCTATCAACAGGTTTGCTCCTCACTTGGTACTGAAGACTTCTTCTCCGTTTCGATTATTGTTTTCTACTCTCTTGTGGTTTGTCTCCTTTACTATAACCTCCATTGGCCATGGTAAAGTTATTTTTTTCTGACATTGCGGTGATAAACACGTTGTTTGCTCAGTATGGCAAGCAACACCAAGATAGTGAAGGGTTGAAATAGTTAAGAATGAAGAATGAGGTGAGTACAAGTTTAATTTACTCAAGAGTTAATTAAAAAAACACTTCACACGTAATATTATATTTTGCGTTTTGTTGGTCATTGAGAAATATAGTTATGCATTTTTCATGACACTTAAACTATTAAACATGCATATGTTACGCGGCGCTTTCCTGAGATCCCTTAGAAGGGCGACGTAGGCTAAGCGACTGATGACAGTGCAGTTGTTGTCCGCCAACTGAGGTCCCCTCCTACTTGATGTTCAACAAAGCGACGATTTTGATCAGCATGCCTCTTCATCCGCTTTTGGGCTTTGACAAGATAGCTCTGCACTATCTCCAAATTTTGCTTCCATTCTTTTGAGAAGCTAGCAGCTCGTGGTGATTTTGATATGTTTGATGCACTCATTGTGTGTGGGAGTAGCGGTTGTTGTCCGATAACAATTTCAAAAGCACTTTTGTTTGTACTAGAGCACTTTTGTGAATTGAAACACAGTTGGGCAGCATCCAAAAGCTTCACCCAATGCTTATGTGATTTGGTTACAAAGTGGCGGAGACATTCCTCCAACATATTATTGAACCGCTATGTCTGGCCATCAGAATGCAGATGAAAATTTGAGTTGTGACTCAATTTTTACCCGAGGCACTTAAATAATTGGGTCTAAAAGTTGCTAGTGAAGCGTGAGTCGCGATCACTAACGATGTCTTCGGGCAGACCCCAATATTTGACGACATGAGAGAAGAAGAGTTGAGCTATATCTTCTGCTGATATATATATAGTGGGGCTGCTATGAAGGTGGCATACTTGGAAAACCGATCTACCACAACCAAGATAGTTGTGAGATCTCCGACCTTGGGCAATCCGGTAATGAAATCCAGGGAAATTCTTTCCCAAGTTCTCTTTGGGACAACTAGTGGATCCAAGAGTCCCGCTTGTGTTACGCGGTCTGACTTGTCCTTCTGGCATACTAGACAAGTCCTCACATACTGAGCAGCGTCATCGGCGCACGTCGAAGTAATCCCATGGTGCGTTACTCACAGGGATGGACGACCCACAAATTATCGTGACATTTCGCCAGAAGAGTCCTTCACAGATCTCCTCCTTTAGGAACATAAAGTTGGTTCCTTTTCACGTTCAAAAGACCATCTTCTATGTAGAACAGGCGAGTTTTTCCCTGTCATACCAGATCAACCAAATATTGTACAGTAGGATCCTTGATGAGTAGATCCTGTATCTGGTCTTTTATGGTGGTGGCTACTTCGCTCCCCCTTAGGGCGGCGAGTAGGAACACCGATGCTAGGTTATCTCTTCGATTGAGCGCATTAGAAACATGATTAGTCTTCCCACTTCGGTCCTCCAGGTTGAAGTGAAATTCTGCTAGGAGTTCCTGCCACCGAGCCTTTCGGCCATTCATCTTCGGCTGGGTCATGAAATGGCTAATTGATGTGCTTTCTGTCTTGACCACGAACGGGGTTCCCAGCAGATAATGCCTCATAAAGCGTAAGTAATGAACGACAACCAATAATTCTTTCTCGTTGGTGGCATAACGCCGCTCTGCATCCTTCAGCTTCCGCCTCTCATACGCTATAGGATGCCCTTCTTGTAGCAAGACTCCGCCAAGAGCATAGTCGGAAGCATCCATTTGTACCTCGAATGGCTTGGCCAAATCAGGGAGGGCCAAAACGGGGCTACTAGACATAGCCTCTTTTAATGCGTTGAAGGCCTCCACTCGCCTGGGTCCCCAATCCAAAGGCATGACTTTCTTGAGGAATTTTGTCAATGGCAGTGTGATGAGGGAGTAATTTTTCACAAATCGCCGATAGAAATTCATAGGCCAAGGAACGCCCTTAAGGCGTGGATATCCTTGGGTGGCGGCCAATCTCTAATAGCTTGAATCTCTTGTTGGTCCATCTTGATCCGCCCTTCCTCAATGACATGCCCGAGGAATTCAATATGTTTTGAGCATTTCACAACCCATTTTTTCCCCTCCGAAGGACGTGTAGACGACACCTAGTCGCTACGACTAGGTAAGCCTATTTATATTGGAATAACATAAATATAGAAAAATAAAGGAACAGCTAAGCTTCAGTAATGACTATATTTGGTAAACTGCCGCTTGGCATATACAAGTAAAACCAGTACGTAATTATACAAAATACTTACCAAAACCCAGAATCACGAGTCACAGGCTCTAAGAAAAACTGTCTAAACTGTCTCCTACACATAGTCTAAGAGATAAGGAGGGAAAACCATTATAAAAGGTAGAGGGGGACTCCGAAGATCTGCAAACGCATGCAGATATACCTTGAAGTATCCGTTGGGATACTGCTGCTGCACTAATACTGAGGCATACGAGAGTTACCTGGATCTGTACACGAAAACATGTGTAGGAAGGGCGTGAGTACACCACAATGGTACCTAGTAAGTGCCAAGCCTAACCTCGGTCGAGTAATGACGAGGTCAGGTTAGGGTTCTACATACATATATATGCATACATATATATATATATATATATATATATATAAAATGAAGTAGAAACAACGGAGATATCACAATAATAAAGACTGAAATGAAACAAGGAACGAGTAAGGAAGACACAACTCAGAATCCAACAGTTCAATAGGGGATCTCCCGGGATACCGTCCCATAGTCCCAAATGTAAATGTGCAAGGGGATCTCCCGGAATACCGTTACGTAGTCCCAAAGTAAATATTCAAGACAGGGGGGTCTCCCGGAATACCGTTCTGTAGTCCCAAATTAAATATGAAGTACAGGGGGATCTCCCCGGATACCATCCCGTAGTCCCAAAGTAAATATGCAGCAAGACGACAAGATACAATAATCATGGCATAGAGTCTAACAATTTATCCTAAGTGTAAGCTAAAGAAAAGCAAGTAAAACAAATAAAAATGTTGCGCGTAGTTCAAATAAATAGTTATGTCAATTAGCATGCTTTCTTAGTCTAACATAATGCTACACTAGCTAATTCCCACTCAAATCTCAGATTTTTGGTTGGAGAACTTTTCCCCAATTTCCCAAATTCCTCACTCAAATTCCATAAGTTAATGAAGAAAACAATTATCGATTAATGAAATATGATGAAAATAGGATTATAAATCGTTACCCAATGATTTCCATTGAAAAACTATCGAAAACTCATCTTCCTCTGAGCTCTCAATCGAATTTTTGTGATATGAAATTCCATCGCAGGTGCGGCTTTTCACTTAAAGCACCTCGTACGCATTTGCAATCTAGAGGTCGCACCTGCGTGTGCGCGCCTGCGGACCCTTGTCAGCTTCTGCGGTCCCAGACCGCTCCTACGATTCCTTTACCCCCACCTGCGGGCATCGCAGATGCGGAACTCCCCTCACCTGTGATGCCAGACCTCCTTCCCATTTCCGCTTCTGCGGTGCCACAGCTGCTTCTGTGGCTCCGCACCTGCGGCCCAAAGTGCGTAGGTGCGGACACACCAGACACAACAACATGAACAATCTAACCTTAGTCCATTTCACCCGTTAAGCACCCGAAACTCACTCGAGGATCCCCGGGAACCTCAACCAAACATACAACCTATCCTAAAACACCAACCGAACTTAGTCGAGCCTTCCAATCAAATAGAACAACGTCAAAAACATGAATTACACACGGATTCAAGTCTAATGAACTTTGAAATTTCTAAATTCTACAAACGACGTCGAAACACATCAATCTCGTCCAAATAATCTCAAATTTTACACAAAAGTCAAGAAGGACACTACGAAAATGCTCCCACTTCCGGGATTCCATTCCGAGTCCGATATCAAAATTTCCATTGCCGACCAAATACACAAAATTCTAACTTTCGCCAATTCAAGCCTAAACCTACTATGGACCTCCAAATCACATTTTGGACACGCTTCTAAGTCCAAAATCACATAACAGAGCTAATGGAACCATCAAAATTCGAATCCGAGATTGTTACACATAAGTCAACATCCGCTCGACTTTTCGAACTTAAGCTCTCAATTAAGAAACAAAGTGTCCCAATTCACTTCAAAACCAATACTAACCCTCCCGGCAACACAAAAATAGTAGAATAAGCTAGAGAATCATAATGGAAATACATGGAATAAAACTACTCTATATTTACAATGAACAGGACTTAGTTTTCTACAAGGTAGAAACAGGTCCGTTGTCAGCAACCTTGTCTTTGGCATCACGATCTGCACGCACGACGTTGTCTGCATGTGTGGCGCTGTTGCCAGTTGCCTGCGGCTGGGCGCTGGCGAGGGATATCAGTGGGGAGACAGAGGAACATGTGCTCTTGTCACTTGGAACAACCAAAACTACAGAACCGTCCGTGGCGCTAGGCGTTGCGAGGTTTTCCAGGACACCATGGGGCACGTCCAAGGGGTCATGGGGCATGGCTAGAAAGCCACCCATGACATAATAATATGGTTGTGCAACTGCTTCTGCTAGCAGATAATGTGAGTTATAAGTGCTTAATTTCCATGTGAGATGAAGTATTGTAAATACCGAAGCAATCAACTTGTTCATCGTTATGTTATGCATTTGTAGTTACTTTTATTGTTACTGATAACAATAGCTTCTGCCACGATCAAAAATCCCTCCGAAAGAGTCGTGATGGCACATACTCTCTAAAACTACGTAAGCCTAGCACATACCGCAAAGATAACAAATTCTACTAAACAACTGATGAACATGAACCAGAAATTTCTAAATATTCCAATAGTCTCAACATGCTACAATAGCTCAAAACCGGTAGTACAAGTCATAAGCCCTTCTAGGAGTACATTTAAATAATTAATACATCACTGTTCCGGAATAGAAGGAAACAATGGAAATAAATATAATAGAAGTTGAATTCGGAGCCTGCAAACGCCCGGCAGGTGCCCCTTGAAGTCTCCAGCCACATCAGGCATAAATCTCAAAACTCATTCGATCTGAAGTACCTGGTTCTGCACAAAAAATGTGTGGAAGCGTAGTATGAGTACACCACGGTGGTACCCAGTAAGTATCAAGCCTAACCCCGGTAGAGTAGTGATGAGGCCATGACAAGACACACACTAACCATCTAAACCTGTGCAGGATATGACATAAAGCTAACAAGGAAGGAATATCAAAGAAATGCTAATACCAGGCAGAAATCAGATTAATCACAGTAGTAACGATAAGGGAAGCACGAATGGAAACGGGAAATAACCAAATAGTTAAACAACAATGTAGTTGTGGTACGAATGAAGTGTAAATGTTATCAAGTGGGGAAAAAGATGTCAACTTAACTCAACCAATCAAACTATTTCTAATACACAATTTCAACAATCCCACTTCTCGTAATCTCACATCATAAATCACAACTTACAAGTCTTTAGAAAACATGGCATCTTGTGCACACATCTTTCCATCTCACTTTGCACGGCAACATCCACGTGCTACTCAATACATAATATTCGTGTCAAATGCTAATTAAGATGTTCAAGAGATTTTTATTTATATATCATGAAGTAAAATTTACATTTTTTAGACCAAGTAGGAAATCAATGAGAAAGATGAGTTTATTTTAGAAATCATTTGGGTGAAGAAATTAATATTTTCCAATGAAACACAACATCGGATAAGCTATTGAATTTAATAGAATTTATTAGATTAAAACATAATAACAATACCTTTTTAAGTAAATAAAAACTTCAACCAAGTTAAGGAGATCAAGTTGAGAAATCAATTGAAATAAAATATGACAACTATTAGATGGTTAATACTGTAATATAGGGAGAGTTGGTAGCATGATATTAGTTCTTTTATTTAAAGTCACTATATTACTAACACACTCCGCAAGACACGAGGTAATGACTCAATGTAGTATCCAACTTGAAAATCAAGTTACCGGAATAATAGTATTAGAAAAAGAACTTAGGAAATGACAGTAAGGCGATAAGTCAATGACAATAACTCGATCCTTGGGAAAACAGTGAAGAGCCGGAAATACAAATTCTCAGAGTCACGTATGAAATAACCGAAGCCAATGCAACAAACAGGGAATAAAAACACAAATATGTTGTGGCGCGCAACCTGATATCACCATATAATATCAATATCAAAATTTCACTCTTATTCCACCATATCAATTAGCCCTTATTTCACCTGTTGCGGAGTGCAACCCGATCCTACCGTATATGTTGCGGCGCCCAATTCGATCCCACCATATAATATCAATATCATAATTCACCCTTATTACACCATAAAAGTCAACCATTTTACATGTTGCAGCGTGCAACCCGATCCACCGTATAATAACAATATCACAATCTAAATATCCTCCCTTATTTCACCACCTCCCTTATTTCACCTTTTGCGGCAAGCAACCCGATCCCCCTTACAATAATTTAAATCAACAACAACAATTCAATAACTCAATTTACAAGAATTTCTACAATCAAGGGTATCAATACAAAAGAATGAATGAACCACAAAAAATCCAAAGAAATACAACACACTTTACAAAAATAACAGGGCATGTAAGGTACGTGATAAATAAATGCAATCACAACAATTAGGATATGTAGCAGATAAGAACAAAGGCATAGAAGAAGCTCAACCATATGTAAGAAGTAAAGTGGGCGCTAATAATGTCAAATAAAGCATGTAAGAGTAGGCTAACAACGTGATACCACATGTTATGACAATCAATTAAATGCATGGAATGATACTAGACAATCTAAACCGGTCAAATACCACATATAGACCATGTACTCACCCGTCACCTTGCATACACGGCTTTCACATAATCAGATAGCACAATTTACTCAATTCCTAAGAGGTAGTTTCCCCCACACAAAGTTAGGTAAGACAATGACCTCAATTCGGTCAAATCAATACTCAAATTAGCCTTTCCATTACAAATTCACCTCTGCCCGACAATTTGCAAAAAGTCAAGAAAAGTCAATCCCTCGGGCTCGCACCTCGGAATCCTATAAAATATACAAAACCCGAACAAAAATTTGTAAAATTCCTTTAGATTCTTATATAAGGAGTAATCAAAAAATATAATTAAAAATTGATTAGAGGTACTTACCCAGTGATTGTAGATGAAATACCTCTCTCGAAATCGCCAACTCTCGGACCTAGGGTTCAAAATATGACAAAATGAAGCTAAAACTCGTAATTCCCAACATTAAGCAAGCTGCAGATGTCGCATTTGTAATAGGGGGTTCGAAAATGCGACCTCCACAAATGCGGACAAAACATCACAAATGCGACCCCTGACAGACCAGGCCATCATCGTAAGTGCGATAAAAAATTCGCAAATGCGAAACTCTTCAGGCTTCGCAAAAGCAATAATTTCATCGCAAATGCGATCCAGTCCCCAGCAACCCAGGTTTATAAATGCGGTAGTCGCATTTGCGATCAAAACATCGCAAATGCGGTAGTCGCATTTGCGATCAAAACATCGCAAATGCGGTAGTCGCATTTGTGACCAAAACATCGCAAATGCGATGAAACCAGAACAACACTCAAAATTCTTAACTAAAGACTCCGAAGCTAATCTGAAACTCGCCCGAGCCCTCGAGGCATCAAATCAAACACCCACACAAGTCTAAAAACATAACACGAACTCGCTCGAGCGATCAAAATATAAAAATAACCTCTAAAATCACGAATCGGACGCCAAAACACATGAAAATCACAATGAACTTCAAGAACTTCAAGAATCGCAATCGAGCGTCCTAAACATATCAAATCAACTCCAAATGACACCAAAATTTGCAGGCAATTTCTAAATGACAAAAAGGACCTATTCCATGTTCCGAAACAAATATTTGGACCAGATAGCCTTAAAGTAAAACCATGGATAATTTTAAACCTTTAAATTGTCAAATTTCGTCAAATGATACCAAAATATCTTAGAAACATCCAAATGAAATTCTTGGTCATACGCCCAAGTCCAAAACCACCATTCGGACCTACCGGAACCATCGAAACACCGAGCCGAGGTCAAATGCTCAAAAGTCAAATCTTTGGACAATTCTTTCATCTTCGAGCTTCTCAAATGAGGGTCACTCCTAAAAATACTTTCCAAACTTATCAAAAACCCGAACCAATGATGCACGCAAGTCATAATACACTGTGTGAAGCTACTCGTGCCTCAAACAGCAGAGCCACACCCAATTGATCAAAACGACCAGTCGGGTCATTACATCCTCCCCCACTTAAACATATGTTCGTCCTCGAACGTGCTAGGAGTCAATCCAAATCTATCAAATCACTGCATGAGCTCACCATACATACACCTGGAATTATTTCCCCATCACCCAACCTACGTATGCCTGACAACACAACTTAACTGAAGATCTCACTTCGTCCTTAGTCCATAAGGTAAGACAAACCCCGTCCCCCAACATCTGAAACTCATCATAGGATCCAAGTCTCGCATCATCACACTACATAAACATGAACAAGCTGAATCGAGAAACTATTTCAACCCAGGGCACAATCACATGATGTTCGACACAACTCAAATGCTCGTAGTAATATCTTCTGACCATCATAGCTTCCCAATAACAATCTGGATGCCGGAAATATGCTTCACATTGAATAAAACCTTATTCTGGAACTCCACAACGCTGAAAAATATACAAGAAACATGAAGAAACTCACAACCACCCATGAAATTAACAAGCAAAGAAGCTCTCTTGTCCCTCAACAGCCATTGTGCAAATCTGAGCGGAAATACCATCTGTCGCGCCCCCCTTTTTTCCTTCATGGAGTCGAGGTTTCAACATTTTTGGGACAACTCATTTTCCATTTGGGAAAGGGGGTATGGAAATTGAAGAGTCGCCACCTAACGGATTTAAGGTGCGTTAGGGCACCTAATGCAAGTAACTCATATAAATCGATTTGCGTTACCTGAGATTGGGCGGCTTGAAATTGCCTTGAGGGGAAGGTGTTAGAATCCCTCGAGGTCCACAACGGTGAGTCCTGGCCAAACTCATTTTTTTGAATTAGTCATTAAGCAAACAAAACAATTTAAACACATAACGATTATTAAGAACAAGAATAAGGAGTTCCTAGGTTTATTAGCCTATAGGATCACATCTGTGCAATACCCGGTAAACCTTCCTCAACTAGAGGGGTTACACGTGGCATTAGCACACAATTCATGATATCCTGTACTACCCAATTATCCTTCTCTTAGCGGTTATAACGGTTTTAATTAGACGAACTCTATACGTGCATTACCCGTCCCTTCCTTATGGACCTGGAGGTGTTTAGGACCTCTAATTTATGGCAGTTCGAGAATCTCCTGGGGTGCTTAAAGGATAAAATCTAAGCGACACATATAGGACTATCAAGTAAAGAAAAATTAAGGGGGCTCATGTTTACCTTCACAAATAAACAGATAATTAGCACGTCTCAAACAGCAAGATTTCAGATGTTTCAGAAAAAGTCCTAGAACAGGATATGACAAGCAGAGAATGTGTGCGTTAAGGCGAAGTGATAGAAACCTAATCAGTTTGCCTACTGATTTTAGGACTTGCTGAATCTGGGCAGTTCACAAATAATTAAACAAAGCACAATTTTACCATTTGCAAGATTTCAATTACCCTACAGGCTTGCCTAGGCGTGGATTTGAGATGTCCTATAAACATGGTATCTAAATGTTAAGCAGAATTTTAATACTAACAAGCGATATTAAACAGGCAGTTTGAGTTCATGATGTCCTATAGGGCATGCTGCCTAGGTGATGAACATTACAGAACTGATTTTTTATATATTTATCTCTAGGAGCATGATATCTAGGTGTTGGAACTACTATTTATACTATCTAGATATAGGCATAGTATTTAGGAAAGTGTAGTAAAGGTCCTAAAACATGTTTTCTAATGCACAAAGGAAAACTTTATGAATATGATTATTAGGCAGAATTAATAATAACCTAGTGACAGGATTTCTAAGCAGGAATGATGTATGCAGCGTTTTTTAGAAAAACAGAAATTTTAGAACAAACGACAGGATGCCTATGAACATGTTCTCTAATGCACATATTATCCTAAGAGCATGATTTGTAATGCAAGAAGATAGTCATAGTAATCCTAAAAGCATGATTTCTACCCAAATTACCCCCCCCCCCCCACCACCCCCCACAAACATTATATGAAAATCCCTCCCCTTTACTAATATCCCCAATATCTGTTTACAAGGATCATTATTACAAACCATTACATAATAAATACAAGCTATGCTATAGGGAGCCTGAATAAGCCCAAAGTGAACCTGGAAACACCAGGACTTCAAACGGTTCAAGGTGCCATGATGTCCAATATGGGTATCCTGGTGTGTCAAAGTTCCCAAGGGCCTCAGGGACCCCGGGCAATGCTCACACCAAGGATCCATTAAAGAAAACAGTTTTGTACAGTGTGTAAGATCCAGCTCCAGTGTGTCAGAATTCGGAGGAATCTCATGGATTCCTAGGCAGGACACACACTGGAGGGGCAGAACTTAACTAATCTAAGAGTAGAAGTGAGAGTGCTTGACATAGTGGAAACGGTTTTGGGAAAACATTCTAGAAGTAAAACAGTTCAGAAGTGAGAATAGTTTTGAAGTAAATACTTTAGAAGTGAAAACACTTTAGGAGTGAAAAAAACAGTTTGGAAACAGTCTAAGAAAACAAAGGTTCAGCAAACAACAATAAATAGAAACACAGTCACAAGGTTTCAAACAAAGCTTCATATTGCCCAGACTTAACTCAGTTTATTAGTTGACCTTAGGTGAGCATATAGCATGCTGAGAACAAACAATTACACAAAAAGGAAGCAGGAGTTGGGAACATAAGAATCCTGAATCAGGAGCACATAGAAATAGGATGTTAGGGAAGCATGCTAGTTAGGAGCATAGAGCAGGCATGGGGTGGATAACAATTCACTAGGACATACTAATTTAAGGTCTAGACATGAATCACCTCAAGTTTAACAATCATATATACCTATAGAGGTAAGCATACTGACTCAAAGCAATGGATAGGGAAACATAGAAGTTTAATGTAAAAGAAGTCATGCTAATCAGTTCATGGAGGGGGACAGAATTGATCACACCAATTGAGGTTAATGGAAAAGTGGGAGTCTTAGACATCAAAGTAAACATGTTGTCTTAAAGCAATAGATGTTGCAGCTTAAACACATAAGTAAGTTTGTTGGTTTAGAACAATAAACATGAAGTATTAAAACTTAAGAAGAAGGTAAACATGTTGATTAGGTTGACAAAAAAGAAAGAATGAAACTTAAACATGCTGATCAAAGCAATAAACATGAAATAATACAAAATTAAGTACATAAGTAATTAGACTAGAGACATGGACTTAACAGAAATAGAGCAACAGAGAACATACAGGTTCAGACTTTATAATGACATTGGGAATAGGACCATACAAGTTGAAGGAAAGAAAATAGGAGATGAAAGGTATAAAGGATTCAATAGTCTAGCCTTGGCTTTCAGCTGGCTAGACAAGCAATAAGAACAAGTAGCAGAGAGATGAGAGCAAAGTATGTGCGTGAGTGTGTATTTTCTGTGAACTTTTGTTTGTGTTTGAGGGTTAAAACAAGAGTGTATATATAGCACTTAGGGAGTAGGATAAATAAGGTAACCAGAATCAGAAGTCAATCAATTAAGGACAATCAAATAACCGCAGAATCAACTCCTATGAGGGAGTCCGGAATGGACCCCTTAATTAAGGATAATCACTTAGCGGTCACAATAAAGGGGGTGGGGGGTTAATTAAGGCAAGGAATCCAAATTATACCAAATAGGGAGTTAGTAAAAATCCCAAAATCATACAGACGACTAATTAAGGCAAGTGTGACCAATTAAAGTCATAAATAAGGAAACAAATAAAATCTATGCACACAAATTTTAACAGAACAAAATAATAGGAAATAATCAGTAAAAATCTCCAAAGAATACTGATTTTGGGGAAAGAATTACTCATATTCTTTACATAGAAATCAACTAAGTAAAAAGCTCTCAGAAATACAAAATGCAGAAAGAAAAGCAGGTTCGAACCATTAACAGGGATTAATTAGGGCAAAATTCCCAAAGCATACTGAATTTTAATAGGGAAAACATTTAAGTCCAAAAATAGAGTAAACTAATATGACTGGTATCACAGAAATAACAAAACATCTAAACAAAGTTGAAGAAATCAGTATATCACATAGACTCAACTAGGGTTCGAAGATTCATGCGAAAAGTAGTCAAGATGATGAAGGAACAGTTAATTAAACACTGAGAAGTTTAGAAAAATCTCCGAAGAACAGTTTGAGATGAACCCTAGTTTAGAAAGAGTGATTAAAAATCGAAATAGCTAATTAAAACAAGATATTTTTAAAGGAAAACACTTAATAATACTCGAATCAACCCATATCTATAAATATCTAAGAAGAATCGGCAGTAATGAACTAGGTCTTTCAGAAAAATAGTAGAGATGAAGAGAATCGGTCAAAAGATCCATGGATTTGTAATTAAACAAGGAGAAATCCCCTAATTACAGACGAAAATGGCCTGAGACAGGCCGGTGAACAAGTTTTCAACCAGAACCAGTTGGATTTCCTTGAAATCCTCTCAAGGAATCATGAAATCGAAGAGCCATGGCGTATAGGAGACCAGGGCTGGTCGGAGAAGACATAGAAGCACCATAGGAAGCAGGTTTACGCCAGTGACAGCGATTAGGGTTAGGATTAGGTTGAGAAAGAGTTAAGAGGTTAGGGGGGACGATGACANGAGTGAGAAGGGTTAGGGGTTAGGTTAGGAGTTAATTAAGGTAAGGGTGGATGTGGACCGTTGATCTAAAAGATTAACGGCCATGATTAAAGAGGGGTTATTGGGTCGGGTAGCTGTGGAATTCGGCCTGGGGGGATTGCTCTGGTATTCAAGGGGTTTGGGCTGGTATATAGTGGGTTAGGTCCGAAAAATTAAGGGAATTAAAAGGGCTATTTGTTAAATACCCAATCAATTAATAAATAGTTTGGAAAAATAATTAACAAATTGTAAAAGATAATTTTCATGCATAAAAATATTTTAAAATAATTATTCAATATTTTAAAAATACAACAAGTGATGATACGTCACTCACTCCCAATTTCTTATTGAAACATCCATGTAGATTTTCCAGCCGCGTAACAAAGCATGAACCTCAGAAGCCTTAAACCACGTAATCACCATACCACTAGCCAAGCATCTGCAACCCATAACACAAGGTGCCTTTCTGAAATGCACGCTATTCGCATATGATATCCAATAATTCCAGAATTCTATTAACTTCGAATATCCATCCACGATAAAGACATAATGTACAACATATGCCTCATTCCCGTAGCATACAGCCGACTCAAGTCGTGGCCAACACCATCGAGAACTATCTGAGACCCGCTCGCACGCAACAAAGCCATCAGGACTGCTTCTCCCCAACTCAACCGAGTCACACAAATCTTCCAACTCAAAAGTAATTCCACAAACACCGGTAGGGAATTACCAACCCAAAAGGGGCCAATTACTTCCATTGATATGCAGACCAACACCACAGAGCTGGCCTATTTCTTCGGATACTCCTCGTCTTTTCTCTGGGGTAACACTTCTTCCTATCGATACATAACGTCCCAAACCAAAGATCAGTACAGAGATCCTAGCACGAACCATGTAGCCCAGAAGCTCATAAACAACTGTATTTCCTCTGAAGCACCCCATAATGCAACAACCAAGATGCCCCCGCTGAATAGACCTTCTGTGGATCTGAAGTTGTTTCTCTGACAGTCTTTTGATACTGAAAAGCAGATCCATTAAGGACGCAGAAACACTGTAAGCCTCAACATCATCCCATGTAGGATCTAAGACCTTCATCTTATATAAATTTCGGGAATCTTCCAATACCATATATATATATACTCACATCTCCAGCCAAAACTTGAGTAACACCTAACTCTGCAATCTGAATGCCGCTAGTGGACTCCCCAACTTGGTGCGAAGCCATAGAAACCAACATTTGATGATCCACAAAACTAACATTCACAGCTCGTACAATACCAATCACAAGGTACTCCAAGTCATCTACTAATCGCACGTCCATTGTGGAAGTCAAACTCGCTTCCTTCAGTGCCTTGAATGATAAATGTACCTTCTACTGAGTAGAAATCTCATACGAACGACATAGTCTCCAATACCACCTACTATCCTCAAATCAACATCCACCTCGTGACCCTACCATGATCGCGATGACTAGTCAACCAATTAAACCTTCCCAAGATCGTATTTATCAACCAGATTCCATAACCCGCTACACCTCCACGTGAACAACTAAATAGTCTCTCAATACCTTCGCATCCTCAGTCTGGACGACACATTGAGACAATGTTTGAGCATCTTTAGGCCCCTCGTATCCTATCCGCAACATCACGAACTGTTGGCACATAGTTGATATCAAGTGCTCAATATGATACACGAGAGGATGCAAAGGAACATAAGATATATGCTTCGAGTTGAATCAATGTCGCACGATAAGGAATGAAAGAGGTGGAATTTCCTAATAGTTTACGTAGCCTCTCGAAGATAAGTACAGACGTCTCTATATCGATCTGCAAGACTCTACTAAATCTGCTTATGACTCATAGCACCTATGGACCTAGAGCTCTGATACCTACTTGTCACGATCCAAAATTCCCCCGAAGGAGTCGTAATGGAACCTATTCTCTAAAACTAGGTAAGCCTAACACATACCGCAAAGATAGCAAATTCTACTAAACAACTGATGAACATGAACTAGAAATTTCTATATATTCCAATAATCTCAACATGATACAATAGCCCAAAAATGGTAGTACAAGCCATAAGCCCTTCTAGGAGTACATTTAAATAATGAATACATCACTGTTCCGGAATAGAAGGAAAAAAATGGAAATAAATACAATAAAAGATGACTTTGGAGCCTGCGAACGCCCGGCAGGTGTACATTGAAGTCTCCAGCCACATCAAGCATAATTCTCAAAGCTCACTCGATCCGAAGTACCTGGTTCTGCACAAAAAAGTTATGCAAAAGTGTAGCATGAGTACACCAGTAGTGACGAGGCCCAGTCCAGACACACACTAAACGTCTAAAGTTGTACATGATATGACATAAAGCTAAGAAGGAAGGAATATCAAAGAAATGCCAATAGCAGACAAAAATAAGATTACACACAGCAGTACCAATAAAGGAAGCACGAATGGCAAGGAGAAATAACCAAGTAATTAAACATCGACGTAGTTGGGGTACGAATGAAGTATAAATGTGCTCAAGTAGGGAAAACGATGTCAACTCAACTCAACCAATCAAACCATTTCTAATACAAAATTTCAAAAATCCCATTCTCGTAATCTCACATCATAAATCACAACTTCCAAGTCTTTAAATTACATGGCATCTTGTGCCCACATCTTTCCATCTCACTTTGCACGGAAATATCCACGTGCTACACTGTACATAATATATGTTTCAAATGCTAATTAGGATGTTCAAGAGATTTTTATTTATATATCATGAAGTAAGGTACGTGATAACTAAGTATACAATCACAATAATTATGACAGGTAGCAGATAACACAAAGTCATAGAAGAAACTCAACCATTAAGAAGTAACAAGGAAATAATAACATCAACTAAGGCACATAAGGCCAAATAACGAGTAAGAAGTACAGTAGGTGCTAGCAGCATCAAATAATGCATGAAAGACTAGACTAACAACTAGATACCACATGTTATGACAATTCAATTGAAGGCATGGAAAGATATTAGACAATCTAAACCGGTCAAATACCATATATAGACTGTGTATCCATTAGTCACTTTACGTACACGACTTTCACATAACAAGATAGAACAATTTACTCAATTCCTCAGGGGTAGTTTACCCCACACGAAGTTAGGCTAAGCACTTACCTCAATTCGGCCAATTTTGTATTATTATTATTTTCTTAGTAAATCCACTAGGAAGAGTGCCTAGGGCTAGTTTTTATATAAATAATCAAATAAAATAGAGTAGCATGGTGTCTTACGACAAGTAAGACGATAGTAAATGTCTACTACATAAGTCATATTATCAAATTTGGGTTTATGAGACCCAAAGTTGATATTAAAAATTGATCTAGTACGAATATGAAGATTCATGTCTAAAACATGTATAAAAACTAGCCTATTACAGACAGCCATTTTCTGCCTTGTCACGCATTTGTTTCCCATTTTGGCACGTCAAAGTGTGATTCTCAGCATTTGTGGATTCCAATTCCTTTGCATGATTTAGCTCTATGTGAGTGTATAAGCTGTATTTATTAATCTTTGCAGTATGAAAAAACCAAAAGTAGCTATTTGCTGCAATCACTGCCCAGCACCAAATATGTGTGTTGAGAGTGCTTTTTGTCTTCCATAATTCAATTGTGGTCCATGTATGAAAATGTGATATTCCTCTCAGCTTGTGTTCTCTGTATATCCTACTTGTTGTACCTGATGAGTCCCTTGTTTTTATACTCAGAAAATCTTGCATAAATCCAGTTGAAAAGCAGTTGTTCGCCCTTGATGAACTGTGCACTGTGTGTGTCTTGTGGCTTCGTCGAGTGCTTGATTATTGAATACTACACATATTTGATAGGTCAATTACATCTCTTGATACATTGTAACAATGAACATTAAAATGAGGATGCCAAATATCACACATAATGTCGTAATGACGTAGCATTTTCCAGTAATAATCCAGCATCATGCTTGTGCCTTCCCTATCTTCCATCACATTGGAATAAGTACATAGTACTAATACCACCAAATGTGACTTAACATAGGGAAGGGAATGATTACAGTATCGTTTCCCGCAAAAAGAGAACACTGTGTTAGTTAAAAAAATTGTTCCCATCCTTTGCCAAAATTCCCTGCCAGTACTGCTTCTTTACCATATGTAGTTCTTTGTTACTTCATTGCATTCCTTGTGATATAGTTGTTGTATCTTCCATTTGCATCTATTTATTGCATTGAAATTGTCTGGCTCCCTATATGTGTTGTTGAAAGTATTTTGATGATCTAGTGAGCAGCATTCCCATACCTATGTAGATTAATTTCATTACTGCAACAGACGTGCATGTATACGTAGTAGTCTATTTTACTGATTTATGTTTGGGCTTCCCATTTTTTATCTATGTCCATAAATGTGTGTCTCCCATCCTTTGCCTAGTGTTGATGTGTAGTTGATTATCTCTTCCAAACACCTTAGAAACTCTTGATTTTTCATTCCAAAAGAACCTACCCACAGCAGAATATCTGTTCAGCTAAGAATTCTTCCTTGAGTCTATGCTTTTGCCTACTCCTAATTTTCTCCCATTAGATTGAGTGTATTGCAGTAATACACCCAATTGGGAGTCTATTAAAGAACAGGGCATAGATACAGTACCTTCACCTGCAAAAAAGAAAACTATGTTAGTAAAAAATGGCCTCGTTATGCTCTTCTCCAAATGGATTTGAACATAATGAGCAGATGTGTATGCTCATGATACTTCCTTCTCCTTGACATCCTCCCCTTCCACTCCTGATTTTTTCCACTCTTACTCTTAAGTATGGACATTGCATTTTATCACTATTCACCAGCCTTCTACCTTGTACATAAAGATCCTCAAAACAATGACATTCTACATGCCCAATATCTAAAGCATAATTGGCAATGTGGTCTACTAAGTTGTTTCCTTCTCTCATGATGTATGATATCCTACAATTGCACCTCCTCATATAGTTTTTAATTTCCTGCACATATGCATTTACTGCCCAAGGTGGATCCCAGGTGCCATCTACCACATTCTTCATTAGCAATGAGTTTGTTTGAATATGTACATTGATATAACCTTGTTGCACGCAATATTTTACTTCCTCTAGGATAGCAATAGTTTCAGCTTCCACATTTGTACCCTCCTCAATTTCTTTCCCCCTTGCATATCTCAGATCACCCTCACTGTCCCTTACAGCAAATCCAATAGAGCTTCTGCTAGGATTTCTTTTGAAGCCCCGTCTGTGTTTACCTTTATCCATTCATGTTCAGGCAGCTCCCATAAGACCTTAGTCACCTTCAGTTTGGGTATTTATTGTTCCATCATTTTCAGAAGCTAAGGCCATTTATGAGTAATATTTTGCAAGCTTGGTTTTCTGACTTTGACAAGAGCTTGAATTGTAGTAGAAATCTGGTATATTACCGTGCTAACTGTGATCACTTCCCATGTTTATAGCAGTTTCTTCTTTTCCACAACTCCCACAAAATGATCGAAGGCAATGCTTGAAACACATGTTTTAGTCGAGGGACAACTTGCACTGTCCAACACTTGGTTATTGCCGGTTGAAGTGACAAACCAACTATGGAGATACTACCATTTGCAAGGAAATAGAACCATATTGTATGTGCTGCAAATGACCTGAAAAACACATGCGACAAAGTTTCCTCATGTGGTTCTCTACAACACCAACACCTAGAGGGCATAAAATATTCCAACCTCCTAAAGAAATCATCCAAAGTATCCTGCCCTTCAAAATTTTCCACATGAAAAAGGGAATTTTGAAAGGCAATTCGGCCAAATCAATACTCAAATTAGATTTTCCTTTACAAATTCACCTCCGCTCGGCTCAATGTAGCCAAAGACAGTTTAAATATATTAAATAATGCAAGAGAAAACAAATTCAATTAACAAAGCTATGATCCTTATAGAATTTGCAAAACGTCAACAAAAGTCAATCCCCCACCTCGAAATCTTATAAAATTTAAAAAACCCATTCATCCCGATACGAGTTCAACCATACCAAAATTATCAATTTCCGACATCAATCCGTTCTTCAAATTCACCATTATTCATTTTTAAAGATTTTAAGATTTTCCCCAAATTTTCCTTTAGATTCTCATGAATTTGATGTTCAATCTAAGGTATAATCACAAAATATAATTGAAAATTGATTAGAGATACTTACCCAATGATTGTGGATAAAAATTTTCTCTCAAAATTGCCCACTCTCGGACCTAGGGTTCAAAATATGACAAGATGAAGCTAAAACTCAGAATGCCCTGCATTTAGTAGGCTGCAGATTTCGCATTTGTGACAGGGGGTTCGCAAATGCGACCTCCGCAAATGCAGACAAAACATTGCAAATGCGACCCCTAACAGACCAAGCCTTCATTGCAAATGAGATCTAGAGCCCAGAAGCCCAGGTTCGCAAATGCAAAGACAACCTCGCAAATGCGGTAGTCGCATTTTCGACCAAAACATCGCAAATGCGGTAGTCGCATTTTCGACCAAAACATCGCAAATGCGATGAAACCAGAACAACACTCAAAATTCTTAACAAAACACTCCAAAACTAATCTGAAACTTACCTAAGCCCCTAAGGCTTCAAACCAAACACCCAGACAAGTCTAAGAACATAATATGAACTCGCTCGAGCGATTAATCAAATAACCTCTAGAATCACGAATCAGATTTCAAAACACATGAGAATCACAATGAACTTCAAGAACTTCTAGAATCGCAACAGAGCGTCTGAACCATGTCAAATCAACTCCAAATGACACAAAATTTTGCAGGCAAGTTCCAAATGACGAAACGGACCTATTCCAAGTTCCAAAACCAAAATCGGGACCCGATAGCCTTAAAGTCAAAACATGGTCATACTTAGGAAATTCTAAGGCTTTAAATTTCCAAATTCCACCAAATGATACCGAAATCTTTTAGAAACATCCAAATGAACTTCTTGGGCATACGCCCAATTCCAAAATCACCAACCGGACCTACTGGAACCATCGAAACTCCGATCCGAGGTCAAATACTCAAAATTCAAACCTTGGTCAATTCTTTCAACTTTGAGCTTATCAAAATAGGGTCACTCCTAAAAATCCTTTCCGAACTTCTCATAAACCCGAACACTTTATATGCAAGTCATAATACACTGTGTGAAGCTACTCGTCACCTTAAACTGCTAAGCCGAACATAACTAATCAGAACGACCAGTCGGATCGTTACATTTTCTAACTAAATAGTGGATGGTTTAATTTGTGATCGGGTTCGAATTATCGGTGATAAAGCATCTGATGATATGTCTTTGGTGAAAAACAAACTATTTAGATATTCTGTTAATTTATCACAAAGGAAATCAAGAAGACAGTTGATTAATTTCAGTAATTGGAGGCAAAACTAAAAGTTACAATTAAGTCATTCGAGGTCTTTGGTGATAGTTCATTTTTTTCTTTATTGGGTTAGCTTAATAAGATTATTATTCATCTTTTTCAAAAAATTATACCTTTTATTTTATACCTCAAATATCGTATTTAATAATATTTAGGTGAATGTTTAAAATATTCATTGATATGGGATACACACGCAAAGCGTGTGACCAAAAACTAGTTCAATGTCAATATTTTTATGACATACTACTTCAGAACTGGATGGAGAGCAGATCTGAAATTAAAAAATTAATGAAACAACTCATTACTTCGTTCTTACCTTAGCTTAATGGAATAACCGATGAATATAAAAGATAATTCAATGATTTGTTAAATACCTTAAGGTTTTCCATGGCCTAATAATCTAGCAGTGCTTGGCAAAGGATTCCTTCTTTGCAATGAAGCTGAATGTGTAGTTAACTGGTAATAGGATGTATTTTATGTGGTGTATTTAGTTTTGGTAGATAAATAGGATTGCATACTTATTAACATCGATCAAGGCCTACAACAACAACAATAACAACAACAAACCCAATATGTTCCCACCAGGTAGAGAGGTTGTTTCCAATAGACCCTCGGCTCGGGAAGGGTAATAAGAAGAAGTGGATAGCAAGAAAGGAAGAAAGAGGGAAGAGAAAAGAAAAAGGGAGAGATAAAGCATAAGAAGTACCAAGTACTAGCAACAAGAGATACAATACATGAGGCGAACAAAACCGCATAACGTAATAAGAATATAAGAATATGAAGGGACATGCGTACTACTAAGACTATCGGTGAGCAACTAAAAACTACCCACTAACCTTCTACCTTAATCCTCGACCTCCACACCCTCCTATCAAGGGTCATGTCATCAATAAGTTGAAACAACGCCATGTCCTGTCTAATCACCTCTCCCCAGTACTTCTTAGGCCTACCTCGACATCTTCTCAAACTCGCCATGGCCAACCTCTCACACCTCCTAACAGGGGCATCAATGCTTCTTCTCTTAACATGTCCAAACCATCTCAGCCTCGACTCCCGCATCTTGTCCTCCACGGAGGCTACTCCTACTTTGTCTCGGATAACTTCATTCTTAATATTATCTCTCCTGGTACACCCACACATCCATCTCAACATCCTCATCTCTGCTACTTTCATCTTCTGCACGTGAGAATTCTTGACTGGCCTACACTCAGCCCCATACAGCATAACTGGTCGAACCACCACTCTATAAAACTTACCCCTTAAGTCTTAGTGGCACGTTCTTATCACATAAAACACCGGAAGCGAGCCTCCACTTCATCCATCTACTCCGATGCGATGTGCGATATCTTTGTCAATCTCCCTGTTACCTTGGATAATAGACCCTAGATACTTAAAACTCGCTCTCTTAGGGATAACTTGAGCATCAAGCTTTACCTCTATGTCTGTCCCATGGGTCTGTCACAGAATTTGCACCCCAAGTATTCTGTTTTAGTTCTACTAAATTTGAAACCTTTAGACTCCAAGGTTTGTCTCCATACCTCCAACCTTGCGTTAACTCCGCTTCGCGTCTTGTCAATCAACACTATATCATCGGCAAATATCATGCACCAAGGCACCTCCCCTTAGATATGTCGCGACAATACATCTATCACTAAGAAAAATAAAAATGGGCTAAGAGTCGATCCCTGGTGCAACCCCATCACCACAGGGAAATGCTCCGAGTCCCCACACATAATCATCACCCGAGTCCTAGCATCTACTCACCAATGCATGCACAATAATGTGTACACATCAAAACAAGCAAATTTACAGGTGGAAGATATTGGCAAAGCTTTGATAAAAGAAACTTTATCATTGAGCTCTAATATTTAATAGAAAAAGACACGTCTATCACTATTACTCAGGATAATTCTTTAATTAAAACTACCTATATTACCCACTTGAACTCCACTACCACTACTTCATTACCTAAACAAACCAATACCACCAATATCACAAACAACATGCAAACTAATCAAGCTAATCAAGACTGTCACATGGCCCAAAAGAAAAAAACACCTGCCTACTACCATATCCACCAAAGATATGGACATAAACCATACGCCACCCCAATAAAATTTCATGTAAATAGATCCTAAAACAATGGAAGATCATTCCACTCTACCCACAATATATTAAATACTAACAAAGACAATGCCCGGACTCCCATTTACAGCAAGAAAAAAATACAAGCTTCTTCACATCTTACACCAACACAGGAACCAAAACATGGACAACCTTACTCCACTCCCCCCCAGCTACCGAATCAACAACTCTTATTCACCTCACTCCTCCACCACAGAACTACCAACCAACCTACTGGCTAAAAGCAGGTTTGATAGGCCATGCAATAACGTTCAAAATTCAGATGACGACTCTTCTAGAAACTAGAATGACTTTCCATGCAACCCTCCTTAATGACTTCAACTTCTCCGAAATAATAGAAGCCCCAATTGAAGGTCTCGCCAAAGGTATAGCCATCCTCTATCACCACAATGTGATCAATGACCAGCACTTCACTAGGAGAGGCAGAGAAATTCATGCACTGTTAAAGGTAAGACCGTTTAAATACCAGTGGCTCTTTAGTTTCATTTATGCTAGCACAAATCATAGAGAAAGCATGTGGGATAATTTAACTTCCATATCTAAAAATTATAAAGGCCCTTCGATGATAGGAGGTGACTTCAACGATGTTATTAATTCATCGGAAAAACTAGGGGGACGACCTTTAAATTTCAATAGATCATCTAAACTGTGGCATTATATTAAAAAATGTAACTTTATTAATTTAGGCTTCAAAGGTTGTAAATTTACCTAGGGATGGCAATGGTGCGGTGCGGGTGCAGGTACGGGGCGAGGCGGGTTTGGAGGTGTGCGGGGCGGTGCGGGTTAGAGAGTTCGTGGGTGCGGTGTAGTTTGGGACGGGTTTAAATATTTTTAAATAAAATTTCACGCGGGACGGGGCGGGGCGCGGTTAGAGTTTTTTTAAGAAATAAAAAAAGATAAAAATTAAGTGGTATGAAAATATTTTTAAATGTCTTTTAATTTGTTTTATTACGTAGACTGTCTTTTCAGGAAGAAATGTTTTTTTATGCTTGAAACTTTGGTTATAAAATTTTCTGCTAAGACTACTTGTATGATAAAAGGACCATCCTTTTCGATAGTGAAATTAATATAATGAAATACATTGTTGTATGTGTACATTTACTACCGCTAATTAGAACTGGTATGTTTTTTTTTGGGTCTAGAACCGGTATATTTTTCAGCATTAACAACCAGAGAAAATAAAAGTTTCAAGAAAAAAATATATAATTATCCCAAATTAAAAAAAATTAAAAAAAATATTGAGGGAAAGGTTTGCGCGGGGCGGGGTGGTTAAAACAGCAAATCTTTCTTTGCGGGGCGGGGCGGGTTTAAGTTTTCACGGGTTTGCAAGGGTTTTCCGCGCAACCTCACCGCGCCGCGCCATTTGCCATCCCTAAATTAACCTGGTCCAATCATAGGAGAAAAAATATCGGCCTGGTTATGGAAAGATTAAATCGTGTTTTTCCTGACGAAGATTGGTTACAAATATTTTCTAATGCAGCAGTCACTCATTTACCCAAAATTTATTCTGACCAGAATCCTATTCTAGTTAAATTAAATAATGTCCATCAAATTTTGTTAAAATCCTTTAGGCTCTAAAATATTTGGTGCACCCACCCGGACTTTGTGAACATAGTTACTTCCAACTGGAAAAATGATGATTTATTAACCAACATAAAAAATTTCTCTAATGACATACAAAAGTGGGGAAAAGAAACGTTGGTAATATTTTGAAAAATAAAAAAAGGATACTAGCTAGACTTAACGGTATTCAAAATTCTCCAAACTTTAGTCACAACCTCTTTCATCAGAACCTAGAAGAAGGACTAATATATGACTAGAACAACCTCCTTAAATTAGAAGAGAGCTATTGAAAACTTAGATCCCGTATCTCTTGGTTTAAAGAAGGGGATATTAACATTAAGTTTTACCATATAAGTGCTACTAATAGAAAAGGAAGGAATTACATAAGCTTCTTTAAAAATGACCAAGGATTTTGGATAGGACCACATTGACCTTCTAATATACACCCATAATTATTTTCAAAACTTGTAACTAATCATACGCTTACTAATTGGCTTAATTTCCAAAAGAGTCAACCAAGTTTTAATAATTTAGACCTCTCAATTCTTGACAAGCCCCTACTTGACATCCAAATTAACTCTACCATATTCTCATTTAAACCCTACAAAGAACCAGGACCAGACGGTCTACGTTCCTTTTTTTAACAAAAATATTGACACATTATAGATAAATCTGCTCATACTCTATGTCACAACATTTTTAAGAATCACTCCATTCCTACATACTTGTGTTTAATTCCTAAGACGCAAATAATCTAAAGAATTTCAGACCTATAGGTTTTTGTAACACTATTTATAAGACAATCACAAAAATCATCACTAATAGAATCAAGACTTTTCTTGACAAACTTATTAGTCCTTTCCAATCAAGCTTTATGAAAAATAGAAGGGGCAAGTGATAATGCCATCATTATTCAAGAAATGATCTCTTATTTAAGAAAAAAAACTAAGGGCAAATTAGGTAGTATTTTACTCAAAATTGATTTAGAAAAGACTTTTGATAAGCTAGAATGGTCCTTTATTTATGGGATGTTACTATTCTTTAAATTCCCTCCAAATATCTCAAAACTTATCATGTCCTGTATAACAACTAGTACCATTGTTGTCCTTGTCAATGGCTCAAAAACAATCTTTTTTAACCCTAGTAGAGGAAATAGACAAGTAGACCCCATGTCACCTTACATTTTCATACTATGTATGGAGATGCTTTCTAAATATATTAATCATTAGGTAGATAACAAGCAATCGCTCCCTATTAATACAAGCCCCAATGGTCCTGCCCTTTTCCATTTAATTTTTGCAGACGGCGTTGTCTTAATGGGAAAAATTAACAAGAAATCATGCTCACAATTCGCAATGGTTTAGAAATATTCTGTGACATGTCTAGTCAAACTATCAATTATACAAAGTCAAAAATCATTTTCTCAAAAAATTACGCAAAAGATTGTGTTAACAACACGTCCTCTTATTATGGCATTAGGAGCAGTAACTCATTTGAAAAATATTTAGGTTTTTCGATATTGGAAAATCATCCAAACCCAAAGACTTCCAATTCATCATTGATAACATGCGTGAAAAACTCTCGACTTGAAAAATTAATAGCAGGAACATAACTGGTAGATTCACCCTAGTCTCTGCCACACTCGCTAGCCTACCCGCTTACTGCATGCAATGTACCCTTCTCTCCAATAAAACACTCAAGACTATTGACAAGATTCAAAGAAATCTTCTATGGGGAACAAACGACTCTAAAAAGAAGTTGTACCTTCTTAGTTGGGATGTAGTCACTAATAATAAAGATAAAGGGGGCTTAGGTCTAAGGAAAGCTAAATCAAAAAACTTAACACTCCTTACCAGCCTAGCCTGACTTCTTATAAATAACCCTCAATCCCTATGGGCTGATATCCTTATCAAAAAAATATATTTAAGCGTTGTAGCGTCAATCACTCGTTAAGCAGGAAAAGTCTCTTAAAAGTTGAGGACGAACTTCAGGCTTTCTATGAGTGGAAATCCAATTAGCGAACCCTCTTTCGTACCTCCGCCTTTCCCTTCTAGTCATGGTCACCATTTTTTATCACCGCGTAAGACTACTTCACCAAGTGGGTTGAAGCAATACCAATAGCCTGGTCTATCTGTCAAAAAGGCATTTCGTGGGCTATAAATCAAAACTCCTCCCTTAATAATTGGGATTCTATTTGGATCCCAGGTTGCAATAGCCTTAGGAACTACTTTATTGGGCCTCTCAACAAGCTCGAATCCTCCCTAACGATTAAGGACATAAGGAAGGCCAATGTGTGGAATTTTAATGCCATCTCTTTTGCAATACCTAGAGATCTATCTGAAAAAATTCACTCAATAATTTTTCCCCTAGAAGCTTCATCAGACATCCCAATGTGAGTACTCAATAAAAATAAAACTTTCACAACTAAGTCGTGCTATAGTTTAGTAGGTAGTGAGCATTCATCCAATAAAGAATTTACGTAGATTTGGAAGCTTCACTGTCCTAATAAAATTAAAATTTTCATTTGGTTATGCCACCACGACAAGGTACCAAGAAGGCATTATCTCTATCGTACTGGCATTAACATTAACGAATTATGCACGATTTGTAGAAAAGAGCCTGGAAAATCGCTCATATTTTCTTTAGTTGCCCTATAGCTAATGAACTATGAGGTAAACTGGAGATTAATATTAATAATATTCCAACAGATAATAAGGGTTGGCTTGAAAACTTTATTAACTTATACCTAATCATTCCTACTAATCTTATAAATTGGCCTACACTGTTCCTCTTTGTTATTTGGAATCTTTGGATCAATAGGAACAATAACAACGTTATTAACAACTAAATAGAAGTTGCATAGAGCTTTATTTTAAAACAAGCGACTGAATATAAACTGCTTACAGATCGTGAAAGCAATACAAACAATATCTCCACCCTAGTTTATTTGACTAAGCCTAAAACAGGTTGGTACAAACTTAACCTTGACGGTGCTTTCAAAAAATGTGAGAATCACAGTGGTATTGGGGGCATTATGAGCAACAAAAATATAGACTGGGTTATGGGTTTTCAAATTAAAATCAACGCAAAATCACCCATACATACTGAATTACATGCTCTTTATTATGGCATTCAACTCGTGTGGGAGCAAAAACTCTATCACCACTAGAGGTGGAAACTAATGCAACATAGGTAATCAACTTCATTAACTATAGTTGTGTAACTTACAATTATATTATAAATAATTGCAGATGGTTGATATCCAAAATGGACACGCTGGTGATCAGGCATAGCTTTCGACAAGCAAATGAAGTAGCACATCTTTTGGCAAAGGAGGCAACAAGGAAACCAGAAGTCAATAAACTTAGTCCTCTAGCTATTCCACTACTTTATAGCAATGGCCTTTCATGCTTATGTACTGATCCTATGGATCATGGAACTGTTGCTATTTAGTATCTATTAATACTATTTCCAGTTTATAAAAAAAAGGCTTAATGAAAGGAAGTGATTTTAAAGTCTTGTTGGCTAAAGCAGCACATGTATCCATAACCTTTCAAATACATAGTTTACATATCTAACTAGCACTGAAATTCTTTTGATACACTTTTTATATACGGAAAATCTTTACACAATCTTTTAGAAGTGTCTATTATATATCACTTCGGTATTTGATTACATCTTCTTAACGATTGTTATCACACGCACCTATCAACAAGGACGAATTTAGGGGGCGGAAGGGGGTTCATCCGAATCCCTTTTGTCAGAAAGTTACATTGTACATATAAGTAAAATCTAGTTTGTACATCTATATTTTATATTTTGAATCCGTTTAACACTTACCAAAAGCTTAACTCAGTGGTCAAGGGGGTTCAAAATTTTTTGAAGGTTGCTAATTTAATTTCCACTAGCTACATCCTCTTTTTTTTTAACTTTTTTCTATTTTTTGAAGCCCCTTAGCAAAAGTTCTACCTCCGCCACTGCCTATCAGTGCCCAACTCTTGTCATAAATAAAGAAGAAAAATAGAAAAGAACCCCCACCCCCTCCTCATCTTCCCAAAGAAAAAAAATAAGAAAATACCGGAAAGAACACCTTATCCTCATCTTTCCAACCCATCATCTTTTCTACCATCACCACCCCACTACCAACCTTTCCGCCACAAGCACCTTCTTCTCTAACTTTACATTGAACTTTTTTAAAATTCTTTAACAAGTTTGAACACCATCTATCACAATTCCTTATAATAAATTTCAGGTTCGAGCTCAAACTTAAAGTTTCAAACTTGTTAATGGTGTTTTTTAAATTTTATCGAAATTAGTCACCAAACTTTCAGCTTGTTTAAGCAAGTCAGTTATGGTGTTGGGGAAGAAGACGAAATTGTTGGGGGGNCGAAATGGGGGTTGCGATTCAGGAAGAAGACATGGGTTATATTTTTTTCTTTAATTTGAAAAGGAAATAGTTTAAAAAGGGGGGAAAATTCAAAGGTATGCTTTCACTAATTTTTTTTCTCTTCTGGCATGAATCTTTTAGCTTTCGCGCGCTTGTTTTATGTGTATTATATGCGTGTGCCATGCAACAAAAATGTCACTACTAGAAAACTGTCTAATTCAGTCAAGAAATACCGACCGAAATCGGTCCGGAAACTGGAAAATTCGACCGATTTCCGACTGACATTAATCCGTCGAAATTAAGTTGGTCAGTAAAAAATAGCGACCGAAGTCGGTCGCAATTTCTGACTGATTTCGTCGATAAAAAATAGCGACCGAAGTCTGCAGCAATTTTCGACCAATCTCGGTCGGTAAACTATTTTTCACAAACGATCCAAAAAGAAAAAATCTGCCGAAAAAAAAGACCAAAGTTGGTCGGTATTTTTCGGTCGAATTCGGTCGGTACTTTTAATTATACAATTAAAAAGTGCACCGTCTGGGACTCGAACCAGGGTCTGTATTGTGGCAGGATACTATTCTAGCACTAGACTATTTGTGGTTTAAGACTTTCATTGAATTTATTTGTACTCTTTAATTGTATTTTTGCGCAAAAATAACCGACCGATTTCAGTCAATTTTATTAAAAATATGAAATTACCTATCGAAGTCTGTCGATTTTTAAATATGACTGACTGCAATAACCGACTGATTTTAGTCGGCTTTTTGAATATTAATTTTAATTTATCTTATATGAAAAACCGACCAATTTCGGTCGATTTCGTAAAAAATAAATTTAGTGGGATGCTAAAATAGTTTTCCATATTTTTGGGCCAAAAAAAAACCGACCGAAGTCGGTCGATTTCCTAAAAAAAATTAAAATTAAAATATTTTGAAAAACCAACGACTTCGATCAATTTTTTGGTTGGGTTTTTGACCGGCCAAAGTCAGTCGATTGGCGGCGGTTGGTTTTGGCTGAATTTCTAGTAGTGTGTGATAGACACACTTCTGAAAGGCTAGTGTGTAAAAGGTCTCATGTAAAAAAAAGTGTGCCAAAATAATTTCAGTGCAAGGTCAATGAAGTAACTTATATATTTTGGCTTCATTTTTTCTTTAATTTCTATTTACATTGGGGGCCAGAAAAATTAAAGAGTAATGAGAAGGGGGCAATAAGAATCGAACTCATTCTTGTCTCACCCTCAGCTTCCTCCTTATAGAGGCGACATTTAATCCAAAAAGATACTTTTTTTTATAAATTTTTAATATAAACTTATTGTGATAGTTTTTTTTTCGTGCATCATTTATTAGTAGGGAAAAGAAGTGTCGGCTATATGTCAAGACCCATTTTTCTCCTCCGAAGAACGTCATGACGGCACCTAGTCACTACGACTAGGTAAGCCTGTTAATATTGAAATAACAAAAATAAAGAAGAAAAATGAAGGAACTACTAAGCTTTGATAATGCCCATATAATAGTAAAATGTCGCTCGGCATATAAAACTAAAATCAGTATGCAAATTATACGCAACACTTTCCAAAACCCAGGACCATGAGTCAAAAGCTCTACGAAATCTATCTACAGTCTGCTATACAAGGAGTTTAAGAAGTACAGGAGGGAAACAAAGTAAAAGATAGAGGGGGACTCCGATGACTGCGGACGCGTACAAATATACCTTGAAGTCTCTGGTGGCTACTGCTGCTGGACTAGTACTGAGGCGAATGAGAGGTACTAAGGCGTGAGTACACAACAATGGTACCCAGTAAGCGCCAAGCCTAACCTCGATCGAGTAGTGAAAAGGTCAGATTAGGGCCCTACTAAAATAAATATAATGAGATAAAACAGAAAGAAATATTATAGTAAAGTAAATACGGAATCTAATAGGAATAGAAATTAATTAAAGCCAATAGCTCAGAATACATTAATAGCAACAAGGGATCTCCCGGGATACCGTCCCGAAGTCCCAAACGTAAATGTGCAGGGAGATCTCCTGGAATACCGTTTCGTAGTCCCAAAAGTAAATATGCAGTGCTGGGGGATCTCCCGGAATACCGTTCCATAGTCCCAAAGTAAATATGCAGTTCTGGAGGATCTCCTGGAGTACCGTTCTGTAGTCCCAAAGTAAATATTCAGTACAGAGGGATCTCCCAGAGTACCGTTCTGTAGTCCCAAAGTAAATATGCAGTGCTAGGGGATCTCCCGTAATACCGTTCCATAGTCCCAAAGTAAATATGCAGTACATGAGGATATCTCGGAATATATTTCCATAGTCCCAAAGTAAATATGTAGTGTTGGGGGATCTCCTGGAATACCGTTCCTTAGTCCCAAAGTAAAATATTCAAGACATCGGATCTCCCAGAATACCGTTTCGTAGTCCCAAACTAAATATGCAGTACATGGGAATCCCCCGGGATACCACTCCGTAGTCCCAAAGTAAATATGTAGTGCTGGAGGATCTTCCAGAATGTCGTTCTGTAGTCCCAAAATAAATATGTAGTAAAGGGGGATCTCCTGGAATGCCGTTACGTAGTCCCAAGTAAATATTCAGCTCAACCAATAAACACAACAATTACAGCAAGAAACCTACAGTTTAGGCTAAGTTCAAACCAAGGAAAACGGGAAATTCACTAAACATGATGCACAAAGTTCAAATAGACAGTTAAAACACGTAAGCATACTTCTCTAATCTAAACAAGGTAGTCACCTATGCTAGTGTAGTTCAAACAAGGAGAAAACATATTATAATTTAGTGAAAAATAGAGTTTTAAAACAAATAGACTGTGTAGCTACTCGTCACCTCACGTACACGGCGCTCATATATCAAACAGTACCAAAAATATTAAGGGAAAGTTCCTCCACACAAGGTTAGGCAAGCCACTTACCTTGAGCCAAGCTCAAATCAATCTGAAACCACATTTTTGCCATGCGTATCCAACTCTGAGTAGCCCAAATCTAATCAAATCAATTACATATCGTAAATATAGCTACAAGTAACTAATTTAGCTAATGAAATCGAAGTTAAGGCAAGAAAATAGAAAAACATTCAAAAAGCCTCCCTGAGCCACGTTTCAGAAACATGTAAAAGTTACCAAATAAGAACACACATTTACTCACGAGTTCACTCGTACAAAAATCATCCAAATCTAATGTATAAATCCCACTCAAAACTCAGAAATTCGATTGGGGAACTTTTCCCCAATTTCCCAACTTCCACCCTCAAATTCCTTACTTTAATGAAGAAATATGGATTAATGAAATATGATCAAAATAGGATTAGGAATCGTTACCCAATGTTTCCCTCTGAAACTCCTTTAATTTTTCGCCGAAATCCGAGCTCTCAAGGTCAAAAGGTGAAGAATGAAATAAACCCTCGAATTTTCCCCTTTTCTGCTCAGCGGTCTCGCACCTGCGGGCCATGGGTCGCACCTGCAACGTCGTACCTGCGGAAAATCCCTCACAGGTGCGGAAAAGACTTAAGTTCCAAAATTCCGCTTCTACGGACAAGGTCATGCACCTGCGGACGGCTTTCCGCATTTTCACCCCTGCCCAGGCCGCCCTTTTTTGCTTCTACGGATCCTTCGCCTGCATATGCGAATGCGCAGATGCGGCTCCCTTCTTGTACTTGCGCTCACAGACAAACCTCAACAAACCGCATTTGAACTCTTCCTTCCGCACGTGCATATCCGCACATGCGGTCTGCCCTCTACAGGTGCGAAACACCAGAAACAAGCAACATCAAATTTTCTCCTAAGTCCAAATTTCATCAGTTAAGCATCTGAAACATGCCTGAGGCCCTCGGAACCTCAACCAAACATAACAACCAATCCTAAAGCACCGTACGAACTTAGTCGAGCCTTCAAACCACATAGAACAACATACGAAACACGAATTATGCACGGATTCAAGCCTAATGAACTTTGAAATTTCTAAATTCTACAAACGACATTGAAACATATCAAATCTCATAAAACATTTCCCACTACAAACCTACTCCCACTTCCGGAATTCCATTCAGGGCTCGATATCAAAATTTCTACTACCAACCAAAATCTCCAAAATTCTAACTTTCGCATATCTACTATGGACCTTCATATCACATTTCAGACGCGCTCCTAAGTCCAAAATCACCTAATGGAGCTAACAGTATCATCAAAATTCAAATCAGAGGTCTCTACACACAAGTCAACATCCGAACAACTTTTCCAACTCAAGCTGCCAAATAAGAGACTAAGTGTCTCAATTCGTTTCAAAAACTTAACACGAACACTCCCGGCAACCCGAAATAGCAGAATAAGATACAGGGAAAGCAGTTAATAGGGGATCGGGGCTCTAACTCTAAAAACGGCCGGCTGGATCGTTACATCCTCCCCCTCTTAAAACAATCGTTCATCCTCGAACGAGCATAGAGACATACCTGAGACTATGAAAAGATGAGGATAACTGCTGCACATATCCTGATCGGCCTCCCAAGTCGCCTCCTCGACCGGCTGACCCCTCCACTGAACCTTCACTGCAACAATGTTCTTTGAACTTAGCTTCTGACCTGCCTGTCAAAGATAGCCACTGGCTCCCCAACATAAGATAGATCCATGTCCAACTGGATTGAACTGAAATTCAATACATGAGCCGGATCACTGTGATTCTTCTAGAGCATAGAAACATGGAATACCAGATGAACTACTGTAGGCTGCGAGGTAAGGCAAGCTCATAAGCAACCTCACCAACACGCCGCAATATCTCAAAAGGACCAATGTACCTCGGGCTCAGCTGGCCCTCCTTTCCGAACCTCATGGCGCCCTTCATGGGCGATACCTGAAGCAAGACCCGCTCTCCAACCATGAATGCAAAATCGCGAACGTTATGGTACGTATAATTCTTCTATCTAGACTAGGCTGTGCAAAGTCTGTCCTAAATCACCTTCACCTTATCTAGGGCATCCTAGACCAAGTCTGTACCCAACAATCGGGCCTCGCCCGGCTAAAACCGACCCATTAGGGACCGACACCGCCTACTACACAGAGCCTCATACGGTGCCATCTGAATACTGGACTGGTAGCTGTTGTTGTAGGAAAACTCCGCAACTGTCAAGAACGTGTCCCATGACCCTCCAAACTCCATCACACAAGCACATAGCATATCCTCTAGAATCTGAATCGTGCGATCGGACTGCCTATCCGTCTGAGAGTGAAAGGTTGTGCTCGGATCCACCCTAGTACCCAACTCCTGTTGTACGACTCTGCAGAACTGTGATGTGAACTATGTACCTCTGTCTGATACGACAGAAAGTGGGACGCCATGAAGGCGGGAAATCTCTCTGATGTAAATATCAGGCAACCTCTCTGAAGAGTAAGTAGTCATCACGGGATGAAATGAGCTGACTTGGTCAGCCGATCCACAATCACCCAAATAGCATCGAACTTCATCAAAGTCTATGGGAGTCCAACTACAAAATCCATGGTGATCTGCTCCCACTTCCACTCCGGGATCTCTAACCTCTGATACAAGCCACCCGGTCTCTGATGCGCATACTTAACCTGCTGACAGTTGAGACACCTGGCCACAAACCCAACTATATCCTTCTTCATCCTCCTCCACCAATAGTGTTGTCTCAAATCCTGGTACATCTACGCGGCACCGGGATGGATGGAATACCGTGAGCTGTGAGCCTCCTCAAAAATCAATGCCCGAAGCCCATCTACATTGGGCACACATATCCGGCCCTGCATCCTCATCACGCCATCATCACCAATAGTCACATCTCTAGCTTCACCTCGTCGAACCCTGTCCTGAAGGACTAGAAGATAGGGATCATCATACTGGCGCTCCCTGATGCGGTCATAAAGAGAAGACCAAGCGACCACACAAGCCAATACTCGGGTCGGCTCCAAAATGTCCAATCTCACAAACTGGCTGGCTAAAGCCTGCACGTCCAATGCTAATGGTCTCTCTACTGCTGGAAGATATGCCAAACTCCCCAAACTCTCTGCCCGATGACTCAAGGTGTCGGCCACTACATTGGCCTTCCCCCGGCGGTACAATATAGTGATGTCATAATCCTTAAGTATCTCCAACCACCTCCGCTGATGCAAATTAAGGTCCTTTTGGTTGAACAGGTGCTGCAAACTCCGGTGATCAGTGTAGATCTCACAAGGAACACCATACAAATAATGACGCTAGATCTTCAAGGCATGAACAATAGATGCTGACTCAAGATCATGGACAAGAAAATTCTTCTCATGCACCTTCAACTATCTGGAAGCGTAGCAAATCACCCTACTATCCTGCATCAACACCGCTCCAAGAGCAATCCTCGAGGCATCATAATAGAGAGTGTAAGACCCCGAACCTGTAGGCAATATCGATACTAGGGATGTAGTCAAAGCTGTCTTGAGCTTCTGAAAGCTCTCCTCACACTCCTCGGTCCACCTGAATGGAGAAACCTTCTGGGTCAACCTGGTCATAGGTGCTGCAATGGATGAAAACCCTTCTATAAAGCGATGTTAATATCCCGCCAAACAAAGGAAATTGTGGATCTCCATAGCTGATGATGGTCTAGGCAAACTCTGTACTGCCTCCACCTTCTTCGGATCTACCTTGATCCCATCACAAGATACTACGTGACCCAAGAACGCCATCGAATCAAGCCAGAATTAACACTTAGAAAATTTTGCATACAATCTCTTCTCCCTCAAAGTCTGAAGTACCGTCCTCAGGTGCTGCTCATGATCTTTCCGAGACCTAGAATACACTAGAATGTCGTCAATAAACACAATGATGAAAGAATCAAGATAAGGTCGGAACACCTTGTGCATAAAATTCATAAAGGTTGCTGGGGCATTGGTCATCCCAAAAAACATGACAAGAAACTTATAATGACCATATCTGGTCTTGAAAGCATTCTTCGGGATATCCGGTTCCTGAAACTTCAACTGATGATAGCCAGAACGCAAGTCAATCTTGTTAAACACCCTGGTACCCTGTAACTGATCAAATAAATCATCAATGTGAGGCAATGGATGCCTGTTCTTCACAATAACCTTGTTCAGTTGATGATAATCAATACACATACACATAGAACCATCCTTTTCCTTCACAAACAAGCCAGGAGCACCCCAAGGAGACACACTGAGCCTAATGAAACCCTTATCAAGAAACTTCTACAACTGCTCCTTCAACTCACAAGGAGCCATATCGTAAGTAGTAATAGGTATGGGTTGAGTGCCCGACAACAAATCAATGCCAAAATCAATATCTCTTTCGGGCGGCATTCCCGGAAGATAAGCTGGAAACACATCAGGGAAGTCCCTCACTACTGGAACTGACTCAATTGTAGGGGTATCAATACTGGCATCTCTCGCATAGGCCAAATACGTATCACACCTCTTCTCAACCATTCTCTGAGCCTTAAGAAATGAAATGACCTTGTGGGGAGTATACTCTAAGGTACCTCTCCTTTCTAATCGTGGTAAGCCTGGCATAGCCAGTGTCACGGTCTTAGCGTGACAATCAAGAATAGCATAATGGGGCGACAACCAGTCCATGCCCAAGATAACATCAAAATCTACCATACTGAGAAATAATAAATTCTCTTTGGCCTCAAAACCACTAAGAGCAATCAAACACGACTGATATACACGGTCAACAACAAGAGAATCTCTCACAAGAGTAGATACATGAACAGGGGAACTCACTGAGTCCCGAGATACCCCCAAATATGGAGAAAAATAAAAAGACACGTATGGATACGTAGATCCTAGGTCAAATAATACCTATGCATCTCTATGACAGACGGGGACAATACTTGTGATGACAGAATCTGAAGCAATTGCCTCTGAACGGGTTGGAAGGGCATAATACCTCGCCTGACCTCCCTCTTTAGGGTGGCCTCGACCTCCCCGACCTCCACCTCGAGTTTCCTGAGTAGGTGGGGCGGCAACTGGGGCTGGAAGAATAGCTGGAGGACCTGGTGGAGCACGTCATGGCTGAGAGGCCTGCGGAGGTGCATCCTTCAAAAATCTCGGGCATGCCCTCACCATATGATGGGTATCACCACACTTGAAACAACCCCTTGGAGGATGCGGCGGCTGTGACTGGCTCGAGCCAGGTCTGCTGGACTGGACGGTAATAGCACCTCGAGCAGGAGGCACACTAGATACTGGCGGTACATAATAAGGCACCTCGAGCGCCGGCTGCTAGAAGAGCTGAATGAGCAGGGCGACTCACAAAACCCCTACCATGGAGCGTTGTGGCGCACGAGCTCCTGAATAATGACCAATCTCTCGAGACCTGTTGGCCTCTCTCTCTTCTCTATCCCGGGCAATCATGCCATTCACTCTCCTGGCAATACTCACGACCTGCTGATAAGTGATATCCATATCTAAATCCCTGGCCATACTGGTCTGAATATTAGGGTGGATCCCCTCAATGAAGCGACGATTCGTCTCTCTGACTGTAGCAACCAAACCCGGTTTATGTCGAGCCAACTCACTGAAACGGATTGCATACTCCGAAACAGTCATAGAACCCTGGCGCAGCTGCTCAAACTATGCGCGCCAAGAATCCCTAAGGCTCTGTGGGACATACTCACGCAAAAACATATCTGAGAACTGAGTCCAAGTAAGTGAGGTTGCCTCGTCCGGACTACTCAACTCATAGGCACACCACCACTGATATGGTGCTCCCCTTAGCTGGAAAGTGGTGAAAGAAACCACACTCATCTCCGCTATGCCCACAGTGCGGAGGATACAATGACACTCCTCAAAAAAATCCTCAGCATCCTCTAAAGCTGATCCGCTGAAGGTGGGCGGGTGGTACTTCTTCTACCTCTCAAATCTGAGTTGTTCTGCCTCTGAAGCATCTACCTTGGTCTCATGCTGAACTGGAGCCACTAGGGGCATAAGGATAAACTCTGAGGCCTGATCAACTTGGACACTCTGCTCAGGTGTACAGACCGCGGGAGTCTGTGCCCCTCTCCCGGCCTGAGATGTGGCGGGAGCTATCGAAATCAGTCCAGCCTGAGCTATAGTGCTGAACATGCTCATGAACTGAGCCAAAGTCTCTTGGATGGTTGGAGCAGCAATAGGAACCTGCGGTGCCGGCCCTCCAGCTGGAACTGCTAGGGGCTCCTATGTCGCAGCGCGCGCTGGTGCTCTTGCTGCACCGCATGGTCGTCCTCTACCCCGACCCCAGCCTCTAGCGGCTCTGGCAGGGGGATCAGGTGCCTGATCATCGAATCTCCCGGTGCGGATCCTCACTATCTGTGAGAAGAATAGAATAGAAAGTTTTAGAATTTTGATGTCAATAACTCGCACGATAAGGAAATCAAAGAAGTATTGTTTCTTAATAGTTCTATAGCCTCCCGAATATAAGTACGGACGTCTCCGCACCGATCCTCGAGACTCTAATAAACCAGCTTGTGACTCACGATGCCTATGAACCTAGGACTCTGATACCAAGTGTCACAACCTATTTCCTCCCTCTGAAGGACGTCGTGACGGCACCTAGTCGCTACGAATAAGTAAGCTTATTAATATTGAAATAACATAAATAAAGAAGAAAAATGAAGGAACTACTAAGCTTTGATAATGCCCATATAACTGTAAAATGCCGCTCGACATATACAAGTAAGATAACTACACCAATTGTACATAACACTTCCCAAAACCAGGGACCATAAGTCACAAGCTCAACGAAATCTATCTATAGTCAGCTATACAAGGAGTCTAAGAAGTACAGGAGGGAAACAATGTAAAAGATAGAGGGGTACTTTGAGGATCTACGAAAGTGTGCAGATATACTTTAAAGTCTCTTGTGGGTGCTGTTGCTGGACTAGTACAGAGGCGGACGAGAGTACCTGGATCTGCACACAAAAACATATGCAGGAAGGGCGTGAGTACACCACAATGGTACCCAGTAAGTAGCAAGACTAAGCTCGGTCGAGAAGTGACGAGGTCAGGTCAGGGCCCTACTGGTATAAATAAAATGAAATAAGACAGAAAGAAATATTACAGTAAAGTAAATACAGAATCTAACAGGAATAGAATTCAATTAAAGCAAACAGCTCAGAATACAGTAATAGCAACAGGGAATCTCCCGTGATACCATTCCGTAGTCCCAGACGTAAATGTGCTGGGGGATCTCCCGGAATATCGTTCGATAGTCCCAAAAGTAAATATGCAGTGCTGGGGGATCTCATAGAATACCGTTCTATAGTCCTAAAGTACATATGCAGTACAGGGGATCTCATCTCACGGGATACTGTTCCCTAGTGCCAAAGTAAATAGGCAGTGCTGGGGGATCTCCCGGGATACTGTTTCGTAATCCCAAAGTAAATATGCAATACAGGGGGGTCTCCTAGAATACTGTTCCATAGTCCCAAAGTAAATATGAATTGTTGGGGGATCTCTTGGAATACCGCTTCGTAGTCCCAAAGTAAATATGCAGTGCTGGGGTATCTCCCAGAATACAGTTCCGTAGTCCCAATGTAAATATGTAGTACATGAGGATCTCCCGGAATACCGTTCCGTAGTCCCCAAGTAAATATGCAGTGCTGGGGGATCTCAAAAAATGTCGTTCTGTAGTCCCAAAGTAAATATGCAGTACATGGGATCTCCCGGAATACTGCTCCATACTCCCAAAGTAAATATGCAGCTCAACCAATAAACACACCAGTTATAGCAAGAAACCTACAATTTAGGCTAAGTTCAAACCAAGGAAAATAGGAAATTCACTAAACATGTTGCACATGGTTCAAATAGACAGTCAAAACACGTAGGCATGCTTCTCTAATCTAAACAAGGCAGTCACCTATGCTAGTGTAGTTCAAACAAGGAGAAAACAAATTATGATTTAGTGAAAAATGGAGTTTTAAAACAAATAGACCGTGTACCTACTCGTCACCTCACGTAGACGGCGCTCATATATCAAACAGTACCAAAATCCTTAGGAGAAGTTCCCCCACACAAGGTTAGGCAAGCCACTAACCTCGAACCAAGCTCAAACATATCTGAAACCACGCTCATGCCACGAGTATCCAACTCCGAGTGGCCTAAATCTAATTAAATCAATTACATAATGTAAATATAGCTACAAGGAACTAATTTAGCTAATGAAATCGAAGCTAAGGCAAAAAAATAGAAAAACGCCCAAAAAGCCTCCCCGAGCCCACTCCTCAGAAACGGGTAAAAGTTACAAAATAAGAACACCCATTCACTCACGATTTCACTCGTACAAAAATCATCCAAATCCGATTTCTAAATCCCACTCAAAACTCAAAAATTTGATTGGGGAACTTTTCCCCCAATTTCCCAACTTCCACCCTCAAATTCCTTAATTTAATGAAGAAAACAACTATGGATTAATGAAATATGATCAAAATAGGATTAGGAATCATTACCCAATGTTTTCCTCTAAAAATTATTCAATTTGTCGCCCAAATACGAGCTTTCAAGGTCAAATGGTGAAGAATGAAATAAACCCTCAAATTTTCCCCTTTTCTGCTCAGCGATCTTTCACTTGCGGGCCATGGGTCGCACCTGCAATGTCGCACCTGCGGAAAATCCCTTGCAGGTGCAGAAAAGACGTAAGGTCCAAAACTCCACTTTTGCGGACAAGGGCACGCACCTGTGGATGACCTTCCACATTTGTGCCCCTGCCCAGGCCGCCCCTCTTCGCTTCTGCGATCCTTCATCCGCATCTGCGAACGCGTAGATGCGGCTCCCTTCTCGTACCTGCACTCACAGACCAACCTCACCAAACCACACCTGTGCTCTTCCTTACGCACGTACAAATCCGCACCCGGGGACCTCAGAACCTCAACCAAACATACCAACCAATCCTAAAGCACCATACAAACATAGTCGAGCCTTGAAACCACGTCGAACAACATCAAAAACACGAATTATGCACGCATTCAAGCCTAATGAACTTTGAAATTTATAAATTGTACAAACGACGTCGAAACATATCAAATCTCGTCTGAGTGACTTCAAATTTGACACACAAGTCCAAAATGACACTACAAACCTACTCCGACTTCCATAATTCCATTCCGGGCTCGATATCAAAATTTCCATTGCTGACCAAGTCAATATTCCAACTTTCGCCAATTCAAGCCTAAATCTACTACAGACCTCCAAATCACATTTTGGACGCGCTCCAAATCCAAAATCACCTAACAGAGCTAACGATATCATCAAAAGTCAAATCCGAGGTCGCTACACACAAGTCGACTTCCGGCCAACTTTTCCAACTCAAGCTCCCAAATAAGAGACTAAGTGTCTCAATTCGTTTCAAGAACTGATACGGGGGAAGCAGTTAGTAAGGGATCGGGGATCAAACTCTCAAAATGACTGGCCGGACCGTTACACTATAAGAAACACTGCCATTTTTAGGAGTTAAAATCTAAATTAGTTGCAACATCTATCTTTAAAATTGGAATTTGAGAATTGATTATGTCAAGGAATTTAATTTAACTTTCTATCTCAGTTTGTTTGCTTCTGTTTAATTTCGAAAGTTTTTTTAATCACCTTAAATTAAAGAATAGTTCTAATAAATTAGAAAATTAGCCTTTTCTCAACCACGGTTCTTCAATGTAACAAATAAGTATATGTAGGAAAAGTTGATATTTTTTTATTTTAATAGAAAGCGGCACCATTTATTGATTCTTTAAAATTGAAACATAGCTAGGTTGTAGAGATCGAGAACCACTCCTATATCTACTTGAGGGATCGACATGACGATTCTATTCGATGTATGCACCTGATTTTTTTGTTGCTCCCAAACGCACACACAAGTATACATGGTCCTATAAGTAATAAAATGATAAGTCGAGTATTGAACTCACAGAGGCTTGTATCAACTACCCACTAAATTCATCAAGAATGTTATTCAGTCAAGCTAAAATAGAGTTCAAGAATGTGATTATATTAAACTATAATTCTAAGTAGTAACTAAATTATCAAGTAGAAAAATGATTGTTGTTTATTCAGTAGAGACAAATATTACAGAGTTGTGATCGATTCACCAAAACTATTGTGTTAACTCTCCCTTTCATACAATTCACTCATGGTTGCCAATTAATCGAACAATTACTCTTGTAGACTTCTCCCGAAGTACTACTCGCTTATTCAAAATAGATAAACGCCTATATTCCTATGAAATCAATTTATTAAGAACACATTAAGATTATGATATTTAATTAAGCACGTTGATTAGGTATATTCCTATCCTAACCACAAATCCGCTCTCCCCCAGAATTAAGATCGTGCTCTCTTTAATTCTTCTCTAATATAAACATGGCTTTCCCAAGCATAGCATAGATAGTAAATAGAACCTAACTGTTGGCAGACAATTGAGCAATTAATCACAGAATTGGAGAAACAATCAGATATTAGTGAATTGTAATCAAGTTTAAGTCAACATTAAACAAAAATATTCATGGCTAAATCACAACCCCAGAACTATGGGTTTTAGCCACTCATGATAATATCAAACAAGTTCATAAGTGTTGGATAATTGAAAATACTAAGAAAACTGAGATCTCTTTACTCCCAGGTGTTTCTCTGGTGTATTCTCCCTTCAAAGTGGAGTCTTTCCTCAAAAATTAGGCTTATTCATGCTTTTATACGCGTTGGGTAGGTCTAGAGCTGAAATAACCTTATCCCTGACAAAGTTGGACACAATTCACGTCACCAGCGTCCACCCAACGCCCTACACTGGCCTTGGTGCTGGTTAATTAAAGATACTGTCTGGGGCGCCACAGGTGGCATAGGCCGCTGCCTGTAGTGCTGAAAGTCTCACTTTCTCTTTTTTCGTCCATTTTGGATCTAATCTCGCACCTTCCGCCCCTAATTCCTACACATAAATATACCCCAAATGAATATAAATCAACATAATTTACATCTGAAATCCATGAAACAAGAGTAAAATATGAGGCGATATACGTGTATATATATATGCTAAATATCAACACCTCATACTTAGACTCTTGCTCATGCTCGAGCAATAGGACTATTAAATATACCCCCAACTACGTATACATCTCAACTATGGAGGAGCACTTCAACTTGTAACTGTACGCTCTACCCTTGACAATGATCAATACCGCCAATCATGCATGAACATACAAAATATCACATTCTTCCCGTTTTAAGCATGCCCAAGTATAACATTTCAATTCAATCAATTCCAACAACCTATTTGTAACCACCCAATCTCAAAAGCGTATTTGTTACCACTAAGCACCCTCAACTCACGCACTCACCCAACCAGAAGAGTTTACAACATTACCAATTATTCATGAGATCATGTTCCCCCACCAACAAACAAAAGAGTGAATATAGACTAGTCCACACATTCAAATATGCTTTTGAATATAAATTTAGGACATCACACAATTGAACAAAATTCACTCACTCTCACAAAGAATTCATATACATCCCATGGTCGTACCATAAGCTTGCCCGTAGTGTACATCTTTACTGATCTAAGCTAGCCAAATCTAGGATCAATGAGGACTTTAAGGTTGTAATGTAGGCTAAGGTACAAGTATGATACATTTAGAAATAGTGACAAACCCTCTAGGAACTTTACTACACTACACTCACAAATAGAGCACATATCTTCTCAACCAATTCACTTTCCACAAACCATATACAACATAGTCCATTTTCTTACAATTAAGCACTTCCATACTCTCACTAGCACAAATAAGTAAGATTGAGCGGTGTGTGTGTGTTTGACTACCATTTTTTTTTCTTTTTGTTGAAATTTTTTTTCCTTTCTTCTACAGACACTCCACACATTAAAGTTCATCCGCTTGTGACTTTTGATTTCAAGTTTAGTGCACCAAAGGGCCCTTCCGTGGTTCCACTCAAAAGTTACTCCCCAAATCTCTCGCTTTACTTCTTTTAACGACTAAGTGCCTTAGGAGGTACATGTTCAACAATCTCGCATTAAGAACAAAATAGGGGATAGCTTGTAATGCGGGTGCCAAAAGAAAGGTCTATAGGCTCAAAGGGGCTATCAACGGAAAATATTATCTTTATGTGACAAGCACATCTATGATCAAAAAAGAAATGCTACATCATTTCCTAGACTAGCACACCTTAACGATTTCGGTTGGATTAACTACACGAGGCAAGTTCTAGACTACACGCGATGGCATAGTGCCCCATCCTATATCCCAGTAGGCATACAGTTCCCGAACCATACTCAAATTTGCATGCCCGGGGCATTTTATGAATTTGTCCATGTTTAATGCGTGCAACCGGCCAAGTACATCCGTGAAGTTTCTTTGTACAACATTGACCTTATTTCCCATGTCGTAAGTGTACCATCCATATGGCACGAAGTCCCTATGCCACATAGCATCATCATTGATCAAATCCAAGCGAGGCCTCAGTCTTAATGGTGCCTGATGTGATCCCTCGGCAATTTGTTTTCCTTTAGCTTGCCGCGAGGATTCTTCTTCTTGCTTTCGCTTTTTGGGCGCAGGAGAAGTGGTAGAGGACTTTCCTATTCCCTTGCCTTTACTTGCATTATCAAGAGCCATAATAACCTGCAACACAAATAAACATGAATGTGAGAACTTATCAAAGAATATGTCTAAGGTTGTCGCGCGAGTTAAGAATGGCCCCACACTTAAAATCGAAGGCTCAATGCATAATACTTCATGCGATCTAAAATGCACAAGTGTTGCACTCCAAGGTCATGGGCACTCAAGACTTCCCCATGCCACATAATAGCTAAAAGACACTAATCAATTCCACACAAACAAGTGAGTGATCATGGATTGGTGAATTCACCTTAATGCAAGCAAGTGGCATATGGTACTTTAATGTCCACATCTACTACAACTACACTAATGTAGCTAACTCTACAACGTTCTGCAACATACATTATATAGGATACATGGTGTGGGAAACATGTGTGCGTTGGAAACAAACTCCCAAGCATGTAAAATCATCCCCTCACACCCCACATTTAGCCCAATTTCATACACAAATACACTTGGGTACTCAGAGTTCACCGGTGCACAAAATATTCATTCAAACATTTTAACAAACACCTTGTGGGAATAAAGTGTGTGCATTCTAGTTTAACAATTGTGGAACATGGTGGCCCTCCCAAATTTCAACGAAGTAGAGGGAATTCTAGTTTACTACTCCGTATACACTACACCCACAAAAAATGTCGACCAATAAATGGACCACCCACCATAAAACAATTCTAAACAAACAACTTAGGTGCAAAAATTGGGGATTAGGGAAAGGGGGGGAATATATGTTCATTATCATATACCTAGTAAAAGAAGAAGAAGAAGAAGAAGAATAAGAAGAAGAACATACCTGTAGGATTTAGGATTAGAGCAAGAGAGAGCTTGAGAAAATTTGTGAGATAGAAGAATGAAGAACTCGGCTGAAACGTTAGGTGTTAAAGAGGAAGAACGATGGGGAAATTCGGATGTTTTAATTTGTTTTGTGGGTGGGTATGGGTATTAAGATGGGTTATAGTGTAAGTTTATTTGGTTATATGGGTAGGGTTTTATGGGTATGGTTTATTAATAAAAAAACAAAAAAGAAATTTTTTTTTAACTTACCTTCCCACCCCCAGTCCAGCTCTCCACGCTATCCCTGGTGCTGGGGGATTTTTGCGTTCTGACTTGGGAACCCCAGGTAGCGTAGGGCGCTGACCTGGGCACTCTTCGTTTGTTTTATGTATTTTTTAAAAAACTTAATTATACATCCCGAAACCCCGAACCTTTTATATATCCAATCTATATGTCCCACACCATTCTACTTATAATTTCTATGCCTAAAAAGAAAGTACAAACTTTAGTCTACTCTAACTAAAAAAAATAATTAGAAAGCTAAGCTATGAAATAAATAAAAAATGGATTGCCTCCCAACAAGCCCCTGATTTAACATCGCGGCACAACGCAAAATCTTGCTTACTCATCAACGAGTACAACCTTGGTCTTCTCACGATCAATTATTCCTCCCAAATAGTGCTTTACTTTGTGTCCATTCACCAAAAAATTTCTTTCACCATTTAAACCTCGAAGCTCAATTGCACCATAAGGAGTGACTCTTACCACCTAAAACGGGCCTGACCATCTTGATTTTAACTTCCCAGGAAATAGCCTTGGTCTAGAATTGAACAATAATACTTGTTGGCCTGGATCGAAGTGACGCGACTTGATATGCTTGTCATGCCATCATTTTATCTTCTCTTTGTAAAGCTTAGCATATTCATAAGAGTGCATCCTGAACTCATCTAATTCATTCCACTACAGGAGTCTTTTCTCGCCAATGACTTAAAGGTTCATATTCAACTTCTTAATGGCCCAATACACTTTGTGTTCAAGTTCAACAGGCAAGTGGTATGCCCTCCCATAAACTATCCTATACGGCGACGCCCCAATTGGCATTTTGTATGTAGTTCTATATGCCCACAAGGCATCATCTAAATTTGCAACCCAATATTTTCTATTCACACTACCGTTTTCTCTAAGATTTGCTTTATTTCTCTATTAGACATCTCAACTTGTGCACTTGTTTGAGGATGATATGCCGTCGCCACTCTATGGCGGACTCCATATTTAGCTAGAAGGTTATTCAATAACCAATTGCAAAAGTGTGTCCCTTCATCACTAATCAAAGCACGTGGAGTCCCGAACCTCGAAAATATGTCCTCTTTCACAAAGCGGCTACCACCATGGCATCATTTGTTGGTTGTGCGATCGCCTCTACCCATTTTGGCACATAATCAACTGCTAACAAAATGTATTTGTTTCCTCTGGACAATGGGAATGGTCCCATAAAATCTATCCCCCACACATCAAAAATCTCGACCTCCAGGATGTTATTCAAAGGCATCTCATGCCTCTTTGTGATTGTTCATGTTCTCTACACTGGTCACACTTCTTATAAAATGCATGGGCATCCTTGAATAATGTTGGCCAAAATAATCCGGATTGAAATACCTTTGCAGTTGTTCTATCGCCTCCATGATGGCCCTTATAGGGTGATGCGTGACAATCATACAACACTAGTTTGACCTCCTTTTCTGGTATGCATCTCCTCATCATTTGATCAGCACACTGCTTGTACAAATATAATTCATCCCAATAGTATAAGTTCATATCATGTAGAAACCTCTTTCTAGATTCACATTCAATTTCAGGAGGAAGTACCCCGCTCACCAGATAATTCACATAGTCCGTGTATCATGGGGGAGGTTCTTGGGTGATAGCAAAAAGTTGCTCATGAGGAAATACTTGTTTAATTTGGCTACCCTCCTCTACGTGGTCATGATTCTCTAGCCTTGATAGATGGTCAGCTACTTAGTTCTCTGTACCCTTTCGATCTCGTATTTCCACATCAAATACATGCAACAACAAAACAGTGCATCAATCTACCCTTAGATTCCTTTTTTGTAAATAGATACCTGATTGCTGCATGATCAATATGGATTATGACTTTTGTTCCCACTAAGCATGCCCGAAATTTCTCAAAGGCCCATACCACGGCTAACAACTCTTTTTCAGTGGTGGTGTAATTCAGCTGCGCATCATCAAGAGTCTTACTCGCATAGTATATGGAATAAAACAATTTGTCCTTCATCTGACCTAGTACTGCCCCAATAGCATGGTCACTTGCATCACACATAAGTTCAAATGGTAAGGACCAACTCGGTGCGGCGATAATGGAGGCAGCCACCGCCTTTTTTTGAGCTCTTCGAATGCTTTCAGGCCGGCGTCATCAAAATTGAAAGTTACATCTTTTTCAAGCAACCTGCACAAAAGAGTAGAAATTTTAGAAAAATCTTTAGTAAAGCGCTGATTAGAATCCCGCGTGTCCCAAGAAACTCCAGACTCCCCTCACAGAAATGGATGGAGGTAATTTTTTAATCGCCTCTACCTTCACCTTATCAACTTCAACGCCGCTCCTAAACACTCTGTGACCCAACACGATTCCTTCCTGCACCATAATATGGCATTTTTACCAATTCAATACCAGATTTGTTTCTTCACAACGGGCCAACACGTTGCTCAAATTCTTCAAACAATCATCATAAGAAGACCCAAAGAGTGAAAAATCATCCATAAAAACATCCACAAATTTTTCCACCATATTGATGAAAATAGCCATCATGCATCTCTGGAAAGTAGCTGGTGCATTACAAATACCAAACAACATTCGCTTGAAGGCAAAAGTGCCACACGGACAAGTAAAACTTGTATTCTCCTGATCCTCTGGGCATATGACGATCTGGTTGTACCCTTAATAACCATCAATGATGCAATAATATTCATGACCCGCCAATATGTCCAACATTTGGTCAAGGAATGGAAGTGGGAAGTGGTCCTTGCGGGTTGCTTTGTTGAGCTTTCTATAATCAATTCAAACTCTCCACCCCGTTACAATGCGAGTAGTAATTAGCTCTTTTTTTTTATTCTCAACCACATCCATCCCTCCCTTTTTAAGAACACATTATACTAGGCTTACCCAGTTGTTGTCATAGATAGGAAAGATGATACCTGCATCGAGCCACTTAATTACTTCCTTCTTCACAAATTCTTTCATGATCTGATTAATCTCTTTTGCTGCTCAACGCTAAGGCGGTGTCCATCTTCAAGAGAGATTTTATGCAATGCAAAATGATGGATTGATTCCTTTGATGTAAGTAATTGTCCATCCAATAGACTTTTTATGCTCGCGAAATACTCTGAGCAATTTTTCTTCTTGTACATTCGTCAGGCTGCACGAGATAAATATTGGCAATGTTTTAGAGTTCCCAAAATAAGCATAGCACGGATGTGCTGGAAGGGGATTTAATTCTAGATTTGGAGCTTCCTCAATAGATGGCTTAGGAAGAGTCAGAGTAACAGGCCTGCACAACTCCTCAAACATCCCAAACCCACAGACATAATTGCATGACATGTCAAGTACTTGCTCAATTTTTCCCATCATCTTATATTCAGTATATACTTCATTCCCAATTAAAGCTCGTTCCATAGGATCTATGGGGCTCATATAAGGCATCGATGACATAGCATTGCTTTCCACTACATAAATCATGGATATCTCTTCATAATGGGCTGGCAATTTGAGTTATTTGTACACATAAAATTTCTCCACTTGATAACCTACTCTCATCATCATCTTTCCTTCGCATACATCAATAATAGCTCGTCCCGTGGCTAAGAATAGACGCCCCATAATAAATAGGATTTCCTGATCAGTCTTGTAGTCTAAGATAATAAAATCAGCAAGGAATATGAAAGAACCCACTTAAACAAACACATCTTCAATCACTCCTTCCGGATGAGCAAGGGAGCGATCATCCAAATGTAAGATTACCATCGTTGGAAGAGGCTCACCCAAACCTAACTGTCTGAATATAGATAGCGGCATCAGATTGATGCTCGTTCCAAGATCACATAAAGCTCGCCCGACTACATGCTTACCAATCAAGATTTGGATAGTGAAACTACCCCGATCCTTTAATTTTTGAGGTAGCTTACTTTGGATTCTAGAGCTACATTCCTTAGTGAGTGCCACAATTTCGAATTCGGTCAACCTTCATTTATTTTCCACTAGGTCCTTGATGTATTTTGCATATTTGGGTACTTCTTGCAGGATGTCTACCAGTGGAATATTGATTTGCACTTGCTTCAAAATATCAAGAAACTTTTGATACGCGGCATTATCCTTCATTTTCTGCAATCGTTGAGGGAACGTGAGTGGTGGCCTCGCAACTAATGGTGGGGGTTGCTTATCCACTGCCTCTTCAGCTGGCTTCTTTGACTCGTTTGATTTTTCTGATTTTGACTCTATAGTGGCCATCTTCTCAGTAAAGGCCACTTGTTTTCTTTTTTTTTTTTGACTGACTTCTTTGAATTGTCTCCCACTCCTCAACGAGACAACATTAATTGATGCCTTAGGATTAGCATCAGTGTCACTTGGAAGAGCTCCTACTGGTCGAGTAATTTGGGCACTGGCATGTTTTCCCATTTGGCACTCCAAATTTCTCATTGTTGCGTTTTGGGCCAGCTGGTCGACCATCACTTTCTTTATCATCTCTGCTGTGTGGGCTTGCTGGTCAGCCATCAATTTCTTCATCATTTCGTCAATGTGACTTGTTGATTTTTCATATTGTTCAGCCTGAGGTGCTCTATATTGTTGTTGAGGTGCTTGTGGTCGGTATTGATTTTAAGCACCTTAGTTTCCACCCCAAGAGAAGTTTGGATGGTTCCTCCATTTTCGATTGTAAGTATTCACATACTGTTTTATCTGGCCCCTCTTTGCATTACCCACAAAGCAGACATACTTTGGATTAACTGGGCATAAGTCGCTTGTATGACTCTCTCCACATACTTCACAAAACAATTAAACCCGTTGCACTGGTTGAGCTTGTTGCTTGTTAATAACTAAGGCCATCTGATTGACTTGGTAAGTCAGCGTAGAAATCCGCATTGATAATGCCGAGAAGACATCTAACTCGAGAACCCCTGCAGATTTTTGCACTGTGTGTGTGCCCATCTCTGATTGCTTTTAGAGAATTTGTTCAATAATGCATATATCTCATCAAAGCTTTTCTCCAACACTTGACCTCCAGCTGCAACATCTACCACAATTTTTGTCTAAGGATATAGCCCTTCTATGAAAGTGTGAGCTAACACTTCATTTGCCTGATTGTGATGAGGACGATCTCTGAGCAACCCCTTGAACCTCTCCGAAGATGGGTATAAATATTCCCCTGATTTATATTTGAAAGCAACTATCTCACTTCTAATCTTTGCATCTTTTCCTGAAGGGAAGAACTTTGCCAAAAATTTTCTTTCCAGTTCATTCCATGATGTAATAGAATTAGTCGGTTCTTCCTTCAACCATCATTTTGCTTCACCCAACTGAGAGATGGGAAAAGTGTGAGCCTCACATAGTCTGGAGTGACTCGGTTAGTGATGTAAGTATCACTAATCTCCAAGAAATTCAGGATATTCTATTGTGAATCCTCGTGTAGGAGACCCATAAACTGCACATTCACATGAAGCAGCTGGATCATGCTTTGTTTCAGCTCAAAGTGCCCAGTGATTCTGGGCTTCACAATGCTGGAGGTGACATTAGCAAACCTGAACATCCATATGTTGCTCCTCTGCCATGTTTACAGGAAATTGAACAAGTGCCTGAAGATTATTTTTATCCCTTGCTTCCCTCAACCTCCTATGAAATGTCTCTCAAGTTTGGGGTCAAAGTCTTGAAGTCTATCATGGCTTATGACCCTTCGCATTCAATCAAAGTTCATGAGATTAGAGAAACAATCAGGTAACGTTAGCATTGACGAAATAAATAATTAAAGCAACACAAACAAGAAAGTAGTCAATATTCAAGTACCCAACAACGGCGCCAAAAACTTTTTGCAACCAAACAAAACTTTTTGGTCGTACAAGTAATAAAATGGCAAGTCAAGTGTCGAACCCACAGAGACTTGTATTAACAACCCACTAAATCACCAAGAATGTTATTCTGTCAAGCCAAAATCGAGTTCAAGAATGTGATTATATTAAACTATAACTATAAGTAGTAACTAAATTATGAAGTAGCAAAATGATTGTTGTGTATATAGTAGAGACAAATATTCCGGAGTTGTGATCAATTCATGATCACGCTCAACTATGTCAAATAAACGACTAAGCGGGCGTTGCAAATATAATCCAAGGTATTATGCCCAGAGTCGATCCCACAGGGAATTTACGTATCAAGCAAGCTGTTAGAATAATCAACTGTTACTTGATGTTATTTAAATGACTAACACTAAAGATTAAAACTAAAGATTAACTACGCTAAGGTGTAAACAATTGTAATAAAGATCTAAGGTTATGGTTTCCCCCGTCGGTGAATTTACTTCTCGGATACTT
>MDKI01219005.1:0-18923 GCA_005239505.1 Nicotiana paniculata
ATATATATATGTACCCAGTGAGTATCCCGCCTAACCTCGAAGAGGTAGTGACGAGAGGTCAACTAGACACTCACTAAGGTCCAACGGTAATAATACCAAATAGGATATAACGAAATGCAGTAGACATGTGAGACAGTAAGCAGCAAACACCTATCAAGTACAGAAATCCAGGAAATACCACTGAAAATAGGCAACAATGTACACGTTCCTTTTCCCCTAAATATCTGTCAAGTCAATATCAATGAAATCAATACCAAATAGCCAACCGCACACAATGGTAAGACAACCGGCCGGAGTCGAAGGAATATCTAATCACTGAATAGTCGTAAAGCATCCCCCGCTCGTGAATCATACCTGCGACTCGGGTGCTGACACACTTATACTGAATATCATAAAGCTTCCCTCGATTGCGAATCATACCTGCGATTCGAGTGCTGACACACTTATACTAAATATCATAAAGCTCCCCTCGATCGTGAATCATACCTGCGATTCGAGTGCTGACACACTTATACTGAATATCATAAAGCTTCCCTCGATCGCGAATCATACCTGCGACTCGAGTGCTGACTCTCATATATATACATGTACAAATCGAATTTATCAATGATCTCAGTAGGGGCTATACTCATAACAAGGATTATTCAACTGGGAATTCAAATGCAACTTTCCACATTTCCATATTAATTCAAAAGTAATAGGTAGCTCAAAGAACACCTAAAGATACATATAAGGCACATAGAAACATGCTTGTGAGCCCTAAAACTACCCGACATAACATGATAGTCGCTACCTACGGACTCTCGTCACTTTGTACGCACGTAGCCCCCAAAACAATTACCCACAACATATATAACACCTATAGGGACAATTCCCTCTTACAAGGTTAGAAAGGAGACTCACCTCATGTCGAATCTACCCCTCGGACCAAGCATGCGCCCGAACTCCGACTCTACACCTGAGGACTCGCAACTAGCCAAATATGGTACAATGATATCAATGCATGCTCAAAGTAGGGGAATTATCCTATTTATTCAATAATTCAACATTCTTGAAGAATTCCCAAATTCAACCTCGGGCCCGCACGCTCAAATTCCGAAAACTCTCGAAGGAATCACTTACCCATAGCCCAAGGATCGTTATTAGGTGGTTTCTACTTGAATTCATGGAAATAAATAGGTAATTCACCAATTTCTAAAAAACCCTAAATTTACTACCCAACTCTTGATTTTCAATGATTTAGTAGGGAGTTTAACTAGTAATTCATGTTTGAAACTAGTGTTAGAGTGGAATTTACTTACCTCTTTAGTAGTTAGGTCGTGGAACCTCTTTCCCCAAGCTCCCAAGTATCTAATGGTGGTGGAAAATGAAAGAAAGGGGTGAAATCACGTGTTTTTAAAGGAAACACACTGCCTGGCCTACAGGGGTTCCGCACCTGCGGCTCGAGGACCGCACCTACGGAAGCTAGGCGAGTGGGGCTGGGGCCTCACCTACGGAGGGATGACCGCACCAGCGGTTCAGCTTCTACGGACCAGTGTCTGCACCAGCGAGAAAAGAGGGACCTCACCTAGGGTCGCACCTGCGATGCCTGCGGTCCCGAACCTGCGACTGGGCAACCGCACCTGCGGTCACACCAGAACAGGTGCACCAACAGCTACCCGTTGGGTGCCCGGGAGGGCCTTGGGCTCACCCGAGCCCTCGTCCAAATATACCAGCAAGTCCCAAATCATAATACAGACTTTCTCGAGCCTTCGGAATACCCTAAACAATGTTAAAACTCAAAATCACACCTCATAACCCCAAGAACAAAACTTAGGAATTTTAAGTTTTCTAGACTTCGCTAACAATGCGCCGAACTGACCTATACTACTCGGAATGACACCAAATTTTGCAGGCAAGTCATAAATGACATAATGGAACTATTCCCGATCTCGGAATTCTGTTCGGACATCAATAACACAAAAACACGTCCAAAACCACAATAGGAACATAAGGAACTTCTTATTTCAATATTGGGCGCCGAAACGCTCCCGGGTCATCAGAAAGCCATTCCGAACATACGCTCAGGTCCAAAATCATCACACGAAGCTACCAGAACCGACGAAACTTGATTCCGAGGTGGTTTACCCAAAATGTTGACCGAAGTCAAACCTGGCCTTAAAGGCAAACCTTAAGGAACCAATTGTTCCTGTAGCACTCTAAACACCCCCAAAACTCGGACCACCAGTCCCCGCAAGTTATAAATCATAAAAAGCCGCTATGAGAAGTTTCATTTAGAGGGACGGGGTCCGCTAAAGCAAAACAACCGGTCGGGTCGTTACATCATGTGTACTTTAATTGTTAACTAGCATTTTTAAGAGATAATGATCTTATTTATCCTCTTTTGTAGGTGGAGATTATGAAGAAAGGGAAGATGAAAGCAATGAAGATCTTGCTTAAGAAGATTTTTGGATTGTTGCTGAAACTCTAAATGTTCTAGAATTCTTTTGTTATCAAACATTTTGAAACTTCTTTAACTTTTGGATGGTAAAACTTATGTACTTTGTTCTTAACTTTTGGATTATAAAACTTATGTACATGTGTTCTAATATTTTTCTTTTACGGATATTACAACTTGGATTATAAATGTTTATGATTAGTTTTATTTTGTGATATATATAAAATATTGTGTTTAAAATGTATTACAATCAGGGGCTATATTGTTGTTTCAATTAAACCGTTACAATAGCTTACCCGAGTCGTTGCTATAGGTAACAAAAAGTTGTCTCAATAAACCATATATCGTTGCAGTATAACAGGTAACCGTTGCAATAGGTAATCGGAACCGTTGCAATAGGTAATCGGAACCGTTGCAATAGGTACTGCAAAACGTTACGATAGATAATGCAAACCGTTGCATTAGAGCCTATTAGATTGTTGTTACTATAAACAACATGTAATAATCGTTGCACAAGTGGCCAAATATCGTTCTAATATCCTAACTTAACCGTTGATAGATTAAATAACCGTTACACAAATATTTATTGCAACGCGTTATAATCGTTCCAGTTGACAAAAATACCCGTCGCAGTGGAATGATAAGTAACCGTTGCGATAGATGGCTATGTGGCAACGATTTTCTAAACCGTTGCAGTACCGTTGCAATAGAGCTATGGTCACGTGGCCTAGTGAGACGATCGAAAAAACGTTGCCATACTTCTATGGCAATGATTTTCCTATATCGCAATGGTTTTTCTTGCGTTGCCATATGTTTATTTTCCAGTAGTGTTATGAGCATAATTCCAAGCCTCAGGAAAACCGTTGACGTTGGCCACCACATCCTCGATTCTGAGAAGGAAGAAGTTGAACCAGAATTGGTGGTTGGCTTTGTCGTCCATCTTCACCACCAATCACTTGTCTCTTCAGTGGAGAAGATTCAACATTGTCCCATATAAAATGTAGGGGCGAATAGATCCATTAAATGCCAAAGTGTCAGTTTGACCCAAGCAATCTCGACAAATTCGGTAAGCATCCTTATAAGTTTATAAACGTAAAACGCGAACTGAGCTGGGCAAATGCCATATTAATGACAGAATTACTCCGCTAGCAGAAGGAGAGGGAGAGTGTATCCGACTTGGATGGGGAAGGAGTGGAAGGCGCAGTACTAGGACGGTGAACCAACACCATATCCCACCAACCAGGATTAATTCAATATGCTTGGGAAGGTTGAACTTAGCCTTTTTCACCATCACAACTGATCGAAAGGACCCAGGGTTAGCCTCGGGTAGTCTGGTGAAATCAGATCTGGAATCAGGGTTGCAAGGAATTATCTCCTCTACCGTCGGGAAGGTTCCATCCTCAACGGAGGCAGGGAAACCCTCCTCATAAGGGGGAAACACCACTTCCGATGGGGCACATGACTCCCCTCACCATAGCATGTTAGACATAGTTTGATCTAGGAAATGAAGGTATCAAATAAGGAAACATTAAGAACAATATGAATAACTAGAATAGAGAAGAGAAGTTCGTAGAAAAAAGAGAGCAAGAGAAAAATATGGGATTTCGAAACAACAGAAAACTTAAACTTCAAAATCACCTCTAAATACCTCTATTTATAAAGGTCTTGGCACCAGAACTAAAAATGTCTCATCATTACTGGAACCGGAACCGAAGCGGCATGTTGAATCATGGTCACATGCAAAATAAAGCAATGCAGCAGGTATATGCATCCTAATGACGCATGACGTCATGACATCATCCTAACTCGTGGACAACATAGTTCCAGAAAATCGCCCGGGAAAATCGAAGCATTTGAAATGCGTGGCCCACATAGGACCACGCTGCCAGTTCGCCACAACCACCACGACCTGCATAGCTCACTTGATTGTGTTGACCACAAAGAACAAGATTCGCTAATCGAACTCGTCTGAATTCAACATCAATAAGCGAATGGAATAACTGTATGGGTCAAAATCTATCTTCCGAACATCTTTTGACTTGTTTTTGTACTTTTCATGCCTAAAAGTAAATGTTTTTAAGCACTACTCCCTCCGGTCCAAAATAAGTAATTATTGGTTGTTTTCACACATATTAAGAAATTTACCTTTTAATATTAATTAGCAATAAAATTGACCATATTAACCTTTACTATCTCTTCACATAAATACTCTTAACACATACTACAACATTATTTACTTCAAGGGAAATGTAGGAAAAAAAATAATTAATTCATTCTTGAAATCTGGAAAAATCACTTATTTTGGACCACAATAAAAAAGCCAAAAAATCACTTATTGTGGACCGAAGGGAGTATTTATTATTTCCAAACACCACAAAACTAGAAAAGTGCTTAAAAGCCAATGAGCACTTAAAATAAGTCAATCCACACACCCTCTAAGTCATGAGCTTATACAGAACATTGAAACTTTGATATACATAATATCTTCAAGGCATACTCAGGAATACTAAAACAACTGTAACCAAACTAATAAGGAAAGTCATCCACTGAGTAACTAGCGGAAGAGTACTAGATATAGAAACTAGTCTAACTGGTGGCACTGTTTACTCGTAAAATGGTACAATTGAATTTGTAACATAGTTTATAGACACGTGAATTAATTTAATCCAAAAATATAAAATAATTAAGAATAGAAACAAATTGATTAAAGAATAAGAGCAAGTTTTAACTTTTTGCATACAGATGTTTTTCATGTTCACAATGAGTATAAATTCTCCTATTTATAGCTCAATTAAGTGAGAAAAGATCTCTCAATCAAGCTCTTCTTTAATATGAATAAAACCCCTATTGATGGCTGCATAAAGGTTGATTATAAATATAAAGATTCTTTGTAACAACTACTCATTGAATGCTTCCCTTTCTAACCGATATCTCCCTTTCAGACTTTCGCCCCCTGTTCCAGCGTCTTTGGAACTCACTCAGCACCGGTCACATTTTTGTAACCGGTCCAGCAATTTGCTGACTCATATCTTATAGGTCTTCATTTTCATATGTAAACTCGACGAGCATCCACCTGACATCTATCAGTTTTACCTCAGACGGATTGTCCCCCTACTTTCTGATGACTAAACTTTATGTTACCAGGAAGTACATAAGACCTTTTTTTGGCAGAAAAGTTCCTGAACGGTTTCTAACACTTGAAAGGATGCACGTATCCATGCATTTAATGAGCAAAACATATGTTGTCTCGTGATTCGGCAAATATTTTTGCCAATTACCTAGGTAATGATGATTTTACATTCTGCCGCCTATATACTTCTCCCTTTCTTACTATTTTTACCTTTTAGTTTTACAAACCTTTCTTCTTCGAATTTCCTTAAAGTTTTTCTGCAACTCCCTCTTTCCCAGTAAAACATTCATATTCACATTTTCCATCACCATGTCTTATACTACTTCTTTCCCTAACTCCCTCTCTCCCAATAAAACTTTCATATTCACATTCTCCATCACCATGTCTTCTACTATTTATTTCCCTCGTTACTCAAATATTTTAACTAGTGGATGACCTTCCATAAAAGAAAAATCTAAGGAAGTAGATGTTGGCCCTCCTACAACTAGCACAATCACCTCCCTTTAACTAAATTCTGAGACGGGTCATCAAGTTCAATAGGAACCCCTTAACCCTAAAAATAATATAAATAGGACTGTCAGCAAACATCCTTCTTCCACTCGTCCTGTTAGTACCCTTGTTGTGAAAGAAGATTGTTACTGAAAAAACATTGAAGTTTTACCCTCTAATGAAGTAGAAAGGGTCACTTTCAGCAAACCAGGGTTCATGTACATTTACACGTATCCTTTCACTTTAAGAATGGGTCAAGAAATCAATCATATTATTTTAGAGTTTTGCCACAACTACCAAGTCTATTTGGCTCAGGTAGGTCTCTCAATATGGCAAATGGTAGCTTGCCTTCGGCTACTGTGCTCCTAGGCTGGTGAAACCCTTACTTTTTCTCATTTGATCAACCTCTACTCCCCAAATTTTATCCGCGGAGGCATGATCAATCTCAACAAACACAGTCATCATGCCATCGTCACCACTGCTGATTATGATAACGATCGTGGTTAGATGGAAAGGTTCATTGTCATCGCTACCGGGGACATTCTTCTAGCGAGATCACCTTCTATCCCTGAATCCTGGAACTGTACTCATAAGTTTTTCAAATATCGATTTTTACACTACGTTAAAGAAAATTCCCTCATTTGCTAACTTTTATTCCTCTTGTTTTTGCTACCCGTTGGGTTCCTCCAACAGTTCAGAATCTAACCCAATGGGTACAAAAGATTTTATATATTTCCACACCAGACTCCCATAAGTAGAAAGATATTTCATCCAAATTAAATTGGAAGGCCAAGAACCATGTTAAGTGAAACTTCTCCTTTTTCTTTTCCATCTTCAACATGACGTAGTACAAATTTGTTGACTCCTTTTCATAATACGCAGGACTTACGAATGGATCTTCTTTCCGCCATGTTGTTGAGGTTTCTCATGACCCAATGGTGGCTCATCAACAAATTCGAGCAACCATTGATCGGAAGGGGGATCGTGACTATGCTCTTTCTTCCGTGAAGGCCCATCTTCCTAGAGTCCCCATCCCAAGAAGAAAAAACCAAAAAGAAGATGTACCTCCAAAGCCGTGACTCAGGAAAAGCCTTCAACAAAAAAACCCCAACTGGACCGACCACAGTGGTCCTTGATGAAGACGAAACAGAGGACGATGATGAAGTAGTTTATCTTCAAAGAAGAATAAGAAGAAAATACAGAGTGTCATTTCCGGGCTCCAATTGTTTCTTTCGGTCATAGGAGTTCCACCTCTGATGTTCCTCCACCTCCAACTTCAACACCAGTTGTAGAACCATCAGCTCCTGCCTCACCACTGGCCCCAACTGAACAAATGGAAGATGTTCGTTCCCCTCAGTCACCTGATAACAGGAGCATTGAGAACACTTTCCCGACAACCATCCGAAACCCCGACGGTAAACATAGTGCCACTCTTTTGATTTTGAATGATCAGTGCCACTTAATCTCCAAGCCGGTGGGAGTTGCCAACTACTTGAAGCCTTTGGCTTCGAACAAAGACCAACGGGAGATGAAGGCTCTTTCTACTGAGTGTCTGATCAATAACAACATGCACTTTGCTACTCAGTTATCATCTTACTCTTCTTTTTTCCCTTTTCTCTTGATAAATATTATCCTCAATAACTTTAACATTTGACTTTTCAGGCTAACCTCCTTGCCTCGAGGGCTTGCATAAAATGATCCAATCCAAAGCAGAACTTGTTGCTGAGTGGTATCAAATTGTTTCTGAACGAGATCAACTCGCTGAGCACCTCCCAAAGGTAAGACTTACTCATATGGGCAAGCTTGAAGCCTTGTTGGAGCAATCTGAGCAAGAAAATGGTTCATAGCCAGGAGGCCACTCAGCTGCATACAGAACTTGAGGAGTGAAAGCTCAAGTGGACTGAGCTAGAAGATGTTGTGACTGCACCAGTAGAACATGAGTCTGCTTCCATGGAACAAATCAACAACATAAAAGTAAACTTGTGTTCCAAAACTGAAGAAGATGTTGCGTCCAAGGAGAAGAGATCAAGGACTGAGGAAAGGATAAAGAAGGTGCTAAACCTAGAACACACAAGGAAAAACACTGACGTCTGTCGGACCTATGGTGCTGTGAGGGATGAAAACTACCAGCTACAGTCCAAAATCAAAAAGCTCAAAGCCAAATTCAAGGACCAAGAAAAATTCATTCCTTCTTCAGAAAATTTATTCAATTTATCACATGAGGAGGGACTTTGGAGGATTTCAAAAAAGGAATTCCTAACATAGATGAATATATTGCAGAAGATCTCAATTTGGAGACAACCACCTATGAGAACATTCCTTCCCTGTCCACTGCTTCAAGCTCCTCGAGCACATGTTCCGAGTCATTGAAAACCAAAGAGAAAGTTGAAGAAGAGGATAAATGTAACAATCTGGCTGGTCGTTTTATGCATTATAGCCATGTTCCCTCATTTTATCGCTTCTTCTATTTTCATTTGTGGCTATGTGACTTGCCGTAGTGGTTGGTTTTGTTCCGAAAAATTTTCTGAGTGAATTGAGACACTTAGTCCCAAGGTTAGAAGCTTAAGTTGAAAGAGTTGACCGGAATTTGACTTTTGTGTAGACGACTCTGGAATGGAGTTTTGATTATTTCAATAACTTTTTATGGTGATTTTGGACTTAGGCGTATATCTAGATATTGATTTGGAGGTCCGTAGGTTGGTTTGAGGCTTTTTTGGCGAAAGTTGAAAAATTAAAGGTTTGGAAGGCTGAAAAGTTTGACCGAGAGTTGACTTTGTTGATATTTGGTTCGAATTTTGATTCTGGAAGTTGGAATAGGTCGTTATGTCATTTATGACTATGTGCAAAATTTGATGTCAATCGGAATTGGTTTGATAGGATTCGGCATTAGTTATAAAAGTTGGAAGTCCATTTGTTTATTAGGCTTTAATCAATGTGCGGTTTGTAGTTTTGGTGTTGTTTGGTATGATTTAAGGCTTCGATCCAGTTTGTATTGTTTTTAGAACTTGTAGGTATTTTTGGATGGGACCCCAGGGGCCTTGGGTGTGTTTCAGATTGAATTCGGTTTAGTTTTGGTCTTGGAGTGTTGGCTAAAGCTTCAGGCTTCTGGTGCATTCGCACCTGCGATGGGTATAGCCATTGATACGGCATCGCAGATGTAGTGAGTCAGCCGCAAATGCAAATAGGAATGAAGACTGGGAGGACCGCAGTTGCACATGTATTTTCGCAGAAGCGAATGCGCTTCTGCAATGTGTGGCCCGCATGTGCAGAGTGCATTTTGTTTGTCTTTGGGCGCAGTTGCGATTGGTGATGTACAAGTGCGTATGCGCAAGAGAGGGTGAGAGACCGCAGAAGCGGTATTGCAGGTGAGGAGCTTTGACCCCAAGTGCACTAGGACATGAAATTTTAATGCAATTTCGTACCTACGATTGTGAGTCTGCAGGTACGACTCTTAGGGCCACAGAAGGGAGAATCGTTGGGCAGTGTTTTAAAATAGAAGGGTTTTTTTGTTTTTCTCATTTAGAGATTTTGAAGTTCGAACTAGTGCAACATTTGGAGAGATTTCCACCAATATTGAATAGGTAAGTGACTTTCAATCACTTATGAGTGGTTTCTAACTTTGGGAGACTACAAGGTAGCTGTCATATCGTCCGCAGTCCTTGGTTCTCTTTCTATTATCTTTATCTTTACTGTACTTACGTTCAGACAATTGTATTAGAGGATTTTTCTTGTACCTTATTTTCAGTAGTGCTCCTGTACTCATTGACACCAGGTTTTGGGTTGGTTGTAGTAGCATTATGGTTTTGTTCTTAGATACTTAATGACATTCTTCCGTTATTGAGTTATTTGGACATGTTTAATCGATTTCATTATTATTATTATGTGGATGTTAGCTTACCTAGTGGGTTAGGTTAGGTGCCATCATGACTTATGAATATTGTGTCGTCACAAGTTGATATCAGAGCACTAGGTTTCTTAGGTCTCACGAGTCACAAAGTAGAGTCTTGCGGATCGGTACAAAGACGCTTGTACTTATCTTCGAAAGGGTACCGAACTATTAGGAAACTTTATTTTCTTTTATTCTTATCGTGAGAAGTTGTTATTTTCGGAGTTTGAAATTTGACTCTTCTATTCTCTCACAAATAGTGAGGACACGTGCGGCCAGAACGGGCGGATGGCCACCAGTACCCCCAGCTAGTGTCGCGAGACGTCGGGGCCGTGGTAGAGGCCGAGGTGCGGCTCGTACTATAGCTTGAGTAGAACCTGTGGATCCACCAATTGCTCCAACTGAGGAGCAGGTACTAGATATTATTGAGCTGGTGAGACTAGCTCAGGCATTAGCAGTTCCTATTGTCATCCCAGGCTTTCAGGAGGCCTAGGCCCAGATTTTGATTGTATGCACGAGCCTTGCTCGGGCGGTTTCAGTTCTACCTGCACTAGTCACTTCACAGGTCGGAGGAGGTGCCCAAACCCCCGCTTCCCGTACTCTAGAGCAGTAAGCTTAAGGACACCAGACACCGGGGTACTACCAACCCAACTAGTTGGCTGCTCGGGCCGAGGTTGGACCACCTATAAGTGATGACGAGCATAATAGATTGGAGCGGTTCGAGAGGCTTAAGACTCCGGAGTTCAGATAGGAGGAGTCAGAGAATGCTAAGGATTTCCTAGACTTGTGTTAGCAGATTCTTCGCACAGTAGGTATATTAGAGACAAATGAAGTTGCATTTACTACGTTTTAGCTGGCAGGGGAAGCCTACAGATGGTGGCGGGCCTATGAGTTGAGTAGGCCAATTGGCACAATGCAAATTTCATGGCATGAGTTCTCTATTCTCTTTTTAGAGAAGTTTGTCCCACTGACTCGTAGAGAGGAGAAACATAGATATTTTGAGCAGCTACGCCAAAGAGATATGACTGTGACCCAGTATAAGATGAGATTCGCAAATTTGGCCTGTTATGATATATGGTTGGATCCTACAAAGAGAGAGATAGAGATAGAGAGACAGAGAGAGAGAGAGAGGATCAGTAGGTTCATTGATGGCCTCAACTATGGCCTACGTTACAGTTTGGCCCAAGAGGCCGAGTCAAATATTAGGTTTGACCAGGTTGTCAAGATTGTTAGGTGCTTGGAGTCGGTTCGCAGGCTTGAGCATGAGGAGAGTGAGGGAAAGAGGCCCCGTGTGTTTGGTTATGTAAGTGGTACCTGATTTGGAGGTCAGTCACACCACAATAAAGGTTGTCCTTACAGGACCGCTCAGATGGTTCGTCCAGATCATCGTGGTGCATCAGCTAGTCAAGGTTCATAAAGTACTCGTCCGGGTCAGTCATCATTCAGCGCATCACTTCACGCTTAGATTTCGTATCATGCTCCGTCAGTTCAGGGTTCCTCGGTACCGTGTTCATCCAATGGTTATTTTAATTCTCGGGGTTTGATTCAGGCCCCACCGTCATTTCTAGCTCGAGGTTGTTAGGACTGTAAAGAGTTGGGAAATGCAAGGAAGTATTGCCCCCGTCACTACAGAGGTCTAGTGCAGTAGGGAGGCCAGTCTATGACACCTGCACCAATTGCTACACCACCCGCTCAGCTAGCTCGGGGTGAAGGTCGTGCGGGTGGAGGTCTCCCTGAGGGGGAGGTCAGATAAGTGGTGGGCAGTCTCGATGTTATGCTTTTATCTCCAGGCAAGATGCAGTTGTTTCAGACGCAGTGATCACTGGAATTTTTTCAGTGTGCCACTGGGATGCATTAATATTATTGGACCCTGGTTCCACTTATTCATATGTGTCATCATACTTAGCTCATTATTTAGGTATTCCCCGTGATTCTTTAGCTATGCATGTTCATGTATCTACATCGGTTATGGTGATTCTATTATTGTTGACCATGTGTATCAGTTGTGTGTGGTGACTATTGGGGTTTAGAGACGAGAGTTGATCTTTTACTATTTAGCATGGTTAGTTTTGACATGATTTTAGGCATGAATTGGTTCTCACCTTGTCACTATATTCTAGATTGTCACGCTAAGACCGTGGTATTGGGGATGCCAGGGTTGCCTATGGTTGAGTGGAGAGGTTCCTTGGATTATGTTCCCAGTAGAGTAATTTCATACTTGAAGGATCAAGGGATGGTTGAGAATAGGTATTTGGCATATTTGTCCTTTGTGAGGGACGTTAGTGCTGATACTCCTACCATTGAGTTTGTTCTAGTAGTGAGAGATTTTTCGGATGTGTTTCTTGCAGACATGTCGGGCATGCTACCTGACAGGGACATTGATTTTGGTATTTACTTGGTGATGGGAACTCATCCCTCTATTCCTCCGTATCATATGGCACCAGTAGAGTTGAAGGAATTGAAAAAACAACTTCAAGAGCTACTTGATAAGGGATTCATTAGGCCTAGTGTGGAACCTTGGGGTGCACCGGTTCTGTTTATGAAAAATAAGAATGGTACTATACAGATGTGCATTCATTACAAGCAGTTGAACAAAGTTACAATTAAGAAAAAGTACACACTACCCCGCATTGATGACATATTTAACCAGCTTTAGGGTGCTAGAGTGTTTTCTAAGACTGATTTGAGGTCTGGGTATTACCAGTTGAAGATTCAGGATTCTAATATTCTGAAGACGACATTCAGGAGCCGCCATGGTCACTATGAGTTTCTTGTGATGTCTTTTAGGCTGACCAATTCCCTAGCAGCACTTACGCATCTGATGAATAGTGTATTAAAGCCATACCTTGATTCTTTTGTCATAGTATTTATTGATGATATACTGGTGTACTAATGCAACCAGGAAGATCATAAGCAGTATCTGAGGATTGTAATTCAGACATTGAGGGAGAAGAATTGTCCAAGTGTGAGTTTTGGCTTGATTATGTGGCATTCTTGGGGAATGTGGTGTCTAGTGAGGGGAAAGGTAGATCCGAAGAATATTGGGGAAGTTCAGAGCTGGCCCAGACCATCTTTAGGTACCGAGAGTTGGAGTTTCTTGGCTTGGCCAGACATTATCGCCGTTTTGTGGAGGGTTTCTCGTCCATTGTTGCACCCTTGATTAGATTGACCCAGAAGGGTACCCCATTCGGGTGGTCTGATGAGTGAGAGGAGAGATTTCAGAATCTCAAGAATGCCTTGGCCTTCAGCATCGGGTTCATATATGGCTTATTGTGATGCTTCTCGGATTGGTATTGGGTGCGTCTTGATTTAGGAGGGTAGGGTAATTGCTTATGCTTTATTCCAGTTGAAGCCCCATGAGAAGAACTACCCCGTTTATGATTTGGAGTTGGCAGCTATTGTTCATGCACTGAAGATTTGGAGGCACTATCTCTACGGCGTGTCTTGTGAGGTATTCACAGATCATCATAGTCTACAACACTTGTTTAAGTATAAGGATCTAAACTTCAGGTAGAGAAGGTGGTTGGAGCTGTTAAAAGACAATGATATCATCATTTTGTATCATCTCGGAAGGCCAACATGGTGGCCGATGCCTTGAGTAGAAAGGGTGTGAGTATCAGTAGCCTTAAATATGTTCCAGTTGGTGAGAGACCACTAGCATTAGATGCTCAGGCTTTGGCCAATCAGTTCATGGGGTTAGATGTTTCGGAGCCTAGTTGAGTTCTTGCTTGCATGGTTTCTCAGTCTTCCTTATATGAGCGCATCAGAGAGCATTAGTATGACAAACCCTATTTGCTTGTCCTTGAGTACGTGGTGCAACACGGTGATGCAAAGTAGTTTTCTATTGGAGATGATGTGGTGTTGCGGATGCAGGGTCAGATTTGTGTGCCCAATGCAGATGGGTTGTGTGAGTTAATTCTTGAGGAGGACCACATTTTGTAGTATTCCATTCATTCGGTTGCCGCCAAGATGTATTAGGACTTGAGGAAACACTATTGGCGAGACGAATGAAGTAAGATATTGTAGAGTATGTGGCTTGGTGTTTCAACTATCAGCAGGTGAAGTATGAGCATCAGAGACGGGGTGGTTTGCTTCAAAGACTTGTGTTATGACCCCAAATCCTAAGCCGGCAGTGATGGCGCCTATCATGGAACTAGGATAGCCAACCATTACAGACTATCATAATATTTCATAATTTCCCGAAACTAACAGATTTTAAAACAGCAAAATGAGATAAACAATTTATACACTAACCCAAAACCTGGAGTAAACTATCATGAGCATCTAGGACTGTAAATACAATGTACAATAAAGTGACTTGCTACTACAAAAGCCTGAAGTACAAAAGACAAAATCTATGAACTGAGGAAAGTAAAAGAGGTGAGCTGGGAACGCTGAGCAGCTACATCGATCTTCGAACAAACTCCAAGCACGTCCAAAAATCAACTAGTGAGATGGTCCAGTACCTGGATCTGCACACAGAGGTGCAGGGAGTAACGTGAGTACGCCAACTCAGTAAGTAATCAAAGTAATTAAAAACTTGAGTGTAGTGACGAGCATTTATAAAGCATGTAAATCCATATAATGAGTAACAATGGAAATGAACAAATCAAGTCAGGAATCTACATTCCGAATATTTCATAAAACTCCAGTTTCCATTTTAAAATCTTGCATAAAAACATTTGTCCAACATTATCCTCCGAGGCTCTGTGTAAAGAAGAGTGAAAACAGTAGTTTCATAAAAATATAAGCCCCTCGGGCACATTATCACTCACAATAAAGCCTCTCAGGCAAGCCTCTCAGTCACTCGTGACTCCACTATCAGTATCTCATGCTCACACTAAACACTCGTACTCAGCAAGTATCATTATTACACACAACTGCTGCGGCGGGCAGCCCGATCCAATACACACACACACACACACACACACACATATATATACTGCTGCGTCGTGCAGCCCGATCCATATAACATATGTTGCAGCGTGCAGCACGATCCATATAATAGTCGACTGCGCCTACTGGGGGTGTACAACCTCCGGAGGGGCTCATACAGCCCAAGCGCTATATTTGTTGCGGCGTGCAGCCCGATCCAATATGTATATTGCTGCGGCATGCAACCCGATCCATATGTAACATATATTGATGTGGCGTACAGCCCGATCCATACGTAATATATATTGTTGCAGCGTGCAGCCCGATCCATAAATATATATATTGTTGCGGCATGCAGCCCGAGCCATAACTATCCTCACACGCTCGGCTCTCGGCCTCTCAGTCATCCTCACAAGCCACTCAGGAAATTCATCTCAACTCACGGGACTTAGCCCAAAATACCTCTCAGAGTTTTGAAACAGTGTGATAACAGTGAAAATAACAACAAATAGAAAACATGACAGAGTTCGCAATTGTTCTATCAGGATAGTGTGAGAATAGTGTAAAAGTACCTCTGAGGGTCTAAACAGGTCGGCACAAGGCCCCAAACATGACTCACAGCCCATAAACAAGTATAAATTTCTAAAATACAGGATATCACAAGGTTTCAAATCGAATACGCGGCTTAATAGTCGCTACAGGACGGACCAAGTCACAATCCTTATCGGTGCACGCCAACACGCTCGTCACCTAGTATGTGCGTCACCTCATTCAGCAAAACAATATAAAATACCGGAGTTTCATACCCTCAGGTTTAGAGTTACAATCGTTACTTACTTCAAAATAGCCCAAAAGCTACTCTTCGATGCTCTTGCCCCTAGAATTGACTCCCAAATGCTCTGAGTCTATCACAAATCAGATCAATAACATCAAAATATGCAAGGGAGACGAACCCCAATCGAAAACTATCAAAATTAGGCACAATTCCCAAACTTGGCCAAACCCAGCCCCCGGGCCCACATCTCGGAATTCGTTACAAATCACAAAACTAGAATCCTCATTCCCTTACGAGTCTACCCATACCAAATTTACCAAAATCCGACCTCAATTTCCCACTCAAATCACCAAAAGAAATTTCCAAATTTTCCTCCCATTTTTACCAATTTTTCTACTTTAATTCCTCAAATTGCATGGTGAAAATCAAGAAAAATTCATGAAATTGAACCAAAAATGATTGAAGAACACTTACCACAAGAATCCCACTGAATATATTGTCCAAAATCTTCTTCCCCCGAGCTCTCTAATGGAATATTGAGATATGGCCAAGAAACCCCAAATTAGAACTTAAAACTGCCTGCCTAAATCTTCTTTACACATTGCGATCGCACAAGTTACCCACGCAATTGCGAAGCTTCGACTTCCTGAACATGCGATCGCGTACCCAGTCACGCAGTCGCGAAGAACAATTGCAACAACCTCACGCGCCCCATTTTCTTCTACTCGATCGTACAAGGAATCATGTGACCGCACTGCTCAAAACTGCCCAACCTATGCGATCGCAAACCATATTACACGATCGCATAGAAAAAATCTGCCTGCCTCAATCTTTACTCTACGCGATCGCGGATGAAGTCACACAATCGCAATGAACAAACCACTGCTGCTAAAACACCAGAAAACCAGCAATCTCCCAAAGACCAAAAGTGCCCGTTTGAGCATCTAAAATTCACTCGAGGCTCCCGGTACCTCAACCAAACCTACCAACATATCCCATAACATCATTCAAACTTAGTCGAGCCTTCGAAACACCATAAAAAATGCAAAAACACCAAAATCACATCAAATTCAAGCCTATGAACTTTGAAATTTTTAAATTTCATCAAAGATGCCGAAACCATCCAAAACACATCCGATTGAACTGGAAATTTTCACATATATCCAAAATGACATTACGAACCTACTCTAACTCCCGGAATTCCATTCCGACCCCGATAGCCTATTTTCCCCTGCCGACCGGAAATCGCCAAAAACTAACTTTTCCCAATTCAAGCCTAATTCTACACCAGACATCAAAACTTCATTCCGAACACACTCCTAAATCCCAAATCACCTAACGAAGCTATCCAAGCCATAAAATCCACATTCCGAGGTCGTTAACCAATAATTCAACTCCCAGTTGACTTTTTCAACTATTAAGTTGATTTAAGAGACTAAGTGTCTCTGTTCTAACCATGACCACTCTGAACCCAAACCAACCGACCCAACACAACATAAATAGGCTAAGAAAAAAATGATAAAGCAGAAACGGGGAAAACGGGGCTAATCTCACGGAACGACCGGCCGGGTCGTTACATCCTCTCCCTCTTAAACAAACGTACGTCCTCGAACGAGTCTAGAATCATACCTGGAGTCTCGAATAAGTGAGGATATCTTCTCTGTATCTCCCTCTCGGTCTCCTAGGTGGCATCCTTTACTGGCTGCCCCCTCCACTGAACCTTCACTGAAGTTATATCCTTAGACCTTAGCTTTCTGACCTGACGACCCAAAATAGCCATTGGCTCTACCTCATATGACATATCACCCTCAAGCTGAACCGTTCTGAAGTCCAAAACATGAGACGGGTCAGCAACATACTTTCGGAGCACCGAAACATGGAATACCGGATGAATACTCGATAAGCTGGGAGGCATGGCAACCCTATAAGCCACCTCCCCAATCCTCTGAAGCACCTCAAATGGCCCAATGAACCGGGGACTAAGCTTTACCCTCTTCCCGAATCTCATAACACTCTTCATGGGTGACACCTTCGGCAGGACCTTCTCCCAAACCATGAAAGACACATTTCGGACCATTCGGTCCGCATAACTCTTCTGCCTAGGCTGCGGCATGCGAAGCCGCTCCTAAATCAACGTCACCTTACCCAACGCATCCTGAACCAAGTCTGTGCCCATTAGCCTAGCCTCCCCTGACTCGAACCAACCAACCGGAGATCTACACCTCCTACCATATAAAGCCTCATACGGAGCCATCTGGATACTCGACTTATAACTATTATTATATGCAAACTCCACGGGTGGTAGAAACTTGCCCCATGAACCCCCAAAATCAATGACACAGGCACGCAACATATCCTTCAAAATCTGAATAGTACGCTTCGACTGCTCGTCGATCTGAGGATGAAACGTTGTGCTCAATTCGACCTGAGTACCTAACTCTCTCTGCACGGCCCTCAAAAACTGAGATGTGAACTGAGTACCTCTATCAGAAATGATAGAAACTGGAACCCCATGCAATCGGACAATCTCCCTGATGTAAATCTCAGCTAACCGCTCCGAAGAATAAGTAGTGCCGATAGGAATGAAGTGCGCGGACTTGGTCAGCCGATCCACAATAACCCCATATAGCATTAAACCTCCTCGAAGTCCGTGGGAGCCCAACTATAAAGTCCATGGTTATCCACTCCCACTTCCACTCTGAAATATCTAATCTCTAAAGCAATCCACCTGGTATATGGTGCTCATACTTGACCTACTGACAATTGAGACACCGAGCAACAAACTCAACAATATCCCTCTTCATCTGCCTCCACCAACAATGCTGTCTCAGATCCTTGTACATCTTCGCGGCACCTGGATGGATGGAATACCGCGAACTATTGGCCTTAGCTAGAATCAAATCTCGAAGTCCATCCACATTGGGCATGCAAATACGGCCCTGCATCCTCATGACCCCATCATCACCAATAACCACATCCCTGGCATCACTGCGACGGACCCTGCCCTGAAGAATGAGAAAGTGTGGATCATCATGCTGGCGTGCTCTAATCTGATCATAAAGAGAAGACCTGGAGGATACACAAGCCATTACCCACGGGGGCTTTGATAGATCCAATCTCACCAACTGACCCGCTAAATCCTGAACATCAAGTGCTAATAGCCGCTCTACTACTGGAAGGTAGGCTAGACCCCCCAAACTCTCCGCTCTGCGACTCAGGGCATCAGCCACTACATTGGCCTTCCCCGGATGACATAAAATAGTGAGGTCTGTCACACCTCCTTTTTTTTTATACGCCCCAAAAGGGGTACGGGAGTTTTTCCACTTAAAGT